>PVIH01004266.1:0-143488 GCA_004025045.1 Sigmodon hispidus
TGTGTGTGTGTGTGTGTGTGTGTGTGTGTTTCTTCTGTGACAGATCCAGAGCTGCGGGTCGGTGAGTGGCTCGCCCAGAGTTGCCGCAGCTCCGACGGTGTGCTCGCAGCGCCCCCTGCTGGTGATAAGGCGCGCTCCGCGAGCCCGCCACCCGGGGGAAACGCGTGCTTGAAGCAGCCCTGGCTCAGCTGCCAGACTCCTTCCTGCAGGCCGGGCTCGGTTCTTTTCTCCCCGGGGTGCCCCACGTCGATGCAACTTCATCACCGCGGGATTCTATACCCATTGGGGAATTCGCCGCCCAAAGAATTAACCCAAGGCATCACTATGGGACATTAAGAATTTCCTTCACCCAAACTATCATTCCTCGCCCTGGCACCCTCATCCCCTTTGTTGTCCTAGAGAGTTCTGGTGAGGCTGTGTTGTACCCCACGTGCCCCCTTTTCCCTGAATTGGGAACTCTACAGAGCAGAAAGATAGAGGGTTGAGGTGGGGTTGGCTTTACCTACTTCCAAAGGAAGTGTGCTTTGACTTGCATAAGGTGCAGCCTTGGGACTAGCAATATGTATTTACTCATGTTGCAATGGGTTGAGTAATCGACACATGCCAATCATTGTTGCAAACAGCTTTCACTCTTGCAGTAAGATGTGACTTCTCTCTTTTTCTAGCTCCATGTAAATCGGAGCACATGGATGGGTTCTAGTGAGGTACTGAAACTGTCTGTTAGTCTCGGCCTTCTGAGACTCAGCAAAGTGGAATGCTTTGCAAAGCAAGCAACAGATTCTGTTTTTAATATTATTTCTCAGAAAAACGTAGCTCACTTTGTAGCTTTCTCTCTCTCTCTCTCTCTCTCTCTCTCTCTCTCTCTCTCTCTCTCTCTCTCTCTCTCTCTCCTTCCCTCTCTCTCTCTCTTGCTCTCTCTCTCCTGGGTCTCACTATATAGCTCAGGCTGGCCTGGATCTCACTGTGTAGACCAGGCTCATATAGATGTGTGCTTCTGCCTCCAAAGTGCTAAGATTAAAGTCCTGTTCCACCATGTTCGGTTTGTAACTTTAACTAAATATATGTATTATTTGTTGTGAAAATATTATGTTTTTCTTAGGCTATCTTCCCAGTAAACTATCATCCACTTTTTAGAGTTGAAGTTAATCTTGATTGATAGTGCCTCAAACTAAAAGAAACCCAAAAACAGGCTGGAGAGATGGCTCAGAGGTTAAGAGCACTGACTGTTCTTCCGGAGGACCTGAGTTCAATTCCCAGCAACCACATGGTGGTTCACAGCCATCTATGATGACATCTGGTACCCTCTTCTGCATACTGTATACTTAATAAATAAATTTTTTTAAAAAAACCCAAAAACTATATGTATTATAGTTTCAGTGTTGGGACCAAATCACTTAATTAATCTTGCTTGCAATAGGCTTTAAGGAACTGTAATATCTGTCAAAGAAAAGTAGATTAATTGCAGTTTTAGTTGATGGGGGTGGGGTAAACATTAATGGGGATTTGGTGAGTTGCTTGATTGCTCCTTCTGGGAGGTTGGGAGCCCTATGGACTCCTTCTGCCAAGGACTGGCTACTGGGACATGAGCTACTTACTCTTGGCTCAGGCTCTATGGCCTGTCTGTCTGTGTCACAGATAAGAACCACTGCCACAGAAGGAGGTGACCACTGCCAGCTTCAGTCTACTCTGATTCTTCATACTTTATAAACAAAGTATGGAGGCAGGCAGTGGTGGCATGAGCCTTTAATCCCAGCTCTTGGAAGGCAGAGGCAGGTGGATATCTGTGCGTTCAAGGCCAACCTGGTCTATGGAGCAAGTTCAAAAACAGCCAGAGCTACACAAAGAAACCCTGTTTCAAAACAGCAACAACAACAGAACCAATAACAACACAAAGTATGGGGTGTCTTGAGATTTAAACCACAGCACCCTCTCCCCAATAGCTCTACCCTAAACTGAGCAGTTTGGAGCGTGCTTATCTTTAGCAGCCCAGTTTCTCATCCATATAACAGAGAAAATAATGTGATCTCTAGGGATTCTTTATTTAAAGCACATTTTATTACCTTTATGTTTTTACTCATTTATTTACATATTTATTGCCACAACATGTGTATATGAATGCCAGAGGACAACTTTTGGGAGGCTGTTTCTTCTATCATGTGGGTCCTGGGACTCAAACTCAGCTTGTCAGACTTGGCAGCATTCAAAGGCCCCGGCTAGAGGATTCTGAATTTGACTATTCAGCAACTACTTGCTAACTGTCAGACACTAATGCAGTCACTGGCTGGAGTATGCATTCTCCCTGCTCTTGTGAAATTCATATTCTAACAGGGTGAGGCTGCAATAAACAATTAAATGAACGAACGTGGAAAGGTCAGATTTTGGTAACGCTAGACAGAAAATAAAGTGAGATGTGATGACAGCCCTAAGTTATGGTGTGTTATGCTGCTTGGACAGAGAAGACCTGCTGGAACAGAGTATATTTGAGAAGAGATGTGAAGGAGAGAGGGAGGTCACGTGTATAAACATCAAGGCACAAATGACAGCTGGAGCGAAGACTGTGGGAAGGATATCAGGTAGCTTTCACTTTGTAAAAAACAAAAACAAAGACAAAACCTAAGGCCAAGGCAGTGATGGTGCACACCTTTAATCCCAGAACTCTGGAGGCAAAAGCAGGCCTATCTCTGTTCAAGGTCAGCCTGGTCTACAGAGAGAGAGAGTTCCAGGACAACCAAGGCTACACACACAAAGAAATGTTTAAAACAACAACAACAAAACCCCTAAAACAAACAAACCACAAAACAAAACTTTAAAGGGTAGTGGCATAAAATAGTAACCATTTATTTAATTTATAGTATAATCGTATATAAGCCAGTAATTTGGGCTGGTTTCAGCTGGGCTGTTCTTTTGGTCTCAGATGGTCTTATTCTTGGTACTGGCTAGCACCAATCAGCTGGTAGCTTTGCTCTTCTTAGGATTGGCTGGCTGTGAGCTGGGGAGATGGGAGTAGCCAGGCCATGGCGGGGACAGTAGGCTTGATCATGTATCAGTGCAGAGTTCAAAACCAGTGGGAGCTTGTTGCCGATGGCTTTGGCTCAGAACTGGAATTATCACTTCTGCCATAGCCTAGACTGGGGGTCAGGGGAGATCATACTGCTTGATGAAAGGACTGTAAGGGACATGGATGCAGGAGAAAGACTCCTGATTTTTGTAATATAGACAAAAATTAACAAAGAAATGAATCAAATACCAATGTAGCCACAGCAGTTACTAAGGAGAAAATGGTCTAAACTGTATTTTCTCCATTCCCAAAACATAAAATTTAAAAGTTGAAATCTTGAGGCTAGAGAAACAACTCTGTGGGTAAGCACACTTGCTGTGCCAGCGTGAGGAAGTGAGTGTGGATCTCAGCACCCATACAGAAAGCAGGACTTGGTTGTAAGCATATGTAATCTCAGAGCTGTAGCGAGCAGAGACCAGAGGATTGCTTAGGCTTGTGGCTCCTGGTTCAGTGAAGGACTTTGTCTCAATGGAATAAAGTGACAGACAGCAAGACATTTAATATCCTTCCCTGGGTTTCATACACATTCACACTGCTATGTACATCTACACACACACGTACACATACACACAAGTCAAAATCCTAACTCCCAGAATCTCATAATTTGACTCACTTTTTTCCTTTTTCTTTTTTTTTTATTTTATGCGAATTAGTGTTTTGCCTGCATGTATAACTGTGTAAGGGTGTCAGATCTTGGAACTACAGACAGTTGTTAGCTGCCATGTGGTTGCTGGGAACTGAACTCAGGTCCTCCAGAAGAACAGTCAGTGCTCTTAACTGCTGAGCCATCTCTCCAGCCCCGTGACTCACTTTTGATATAATATATATATTTTTAAGTCATTAAGGTTAAATGAGGTCATTGGGAATGACCATTATCAGTATGACTGGCAAGAAAATGCCAGATAGACTTCTAAGTGAGACAATGGAGAAGAACCTGAAACTCAAGGAAAGAAAACGGTGAAGACAATATACAGTCAGCTCTTTGCAAGAAACAAGGTCTGGAAGCAAACCCACTGAGTCAAAAGAAATCTGTGCCATGAAGCATACAGGAAAGCAGAGAGTCCCAACCCAGATAGAAGCCGTTTCCAGCTAGCAAAACTTCAGCTAGAGTGGTAAGGACTTCAGCTACAAGGTAAGTGCTGTTCCTCACAATCAGAAACCTACAGCATCAGAGGAGGCTACCATAGCCTGCAGAGTCCATGGGAGCCATCAGAAAGATCCTAGAGCCTCCCTTCCCCCACATTAGGTGAAGCACCCCCAGACCAGTGGTTCACTGGCCCCTCCACCCATCCAGCATTAACTACTACATGGAGACAGCTGGAGCTGAAGGGATCTGAGAATTTCACAGTCCAACTCAGCACAGCTACACCAGCAGTTCACCCCATAAATACTCTTTTTCTTCTTCCTCCCTATTATCTTGTTTTCACTCTTGCATGCGCTATGTGATGGGCTTGTGTTTGTGTAGTACACAGGTTTCAGGGCTGTTGTTTCTTAATCCAGCTTACCATATGTAATCTTTACCCCTTCCTCTTTTCATATCCCCATAACACCCCCTTCACCCTGCTCCCCCCACCCCATCATCACGATCCACCTGCCTTTGCCTCCCAAGTGCTGGGATTAAAGGTGTGTGCCACCATGCCTGGCTTGATTCTTTAAAAAAAAATATTTTATATATAATTATGTGTGTGTTCCTGGGCGTGGAGGGGTATGTGCATGTGAGTGCGGGTACTCTGGGAGGCCAAAGGTGGAGGCCGCCCTGAAGGTGGATTTACAGCAGTTGTGAGCCCCTCAGCATAAGCGCTGAGAACTAAACTCAGATTATGCCCTGAAGAGGAAGAAAAGGCAATAGAGTTAGGCTAACTTTCCATTTCTTTCCAAACCATTCGATTACAGAAACGCAAACCACATCCCTGTAATATTTACTGTCTGGTTGCCAGGGGGGCTGGCTTCCACACTTTCAGAGCCTGTGGCTGTTTGAGATGTCAAGAGAACATCGTGTGGAAGTCATGGTGCCTCATTGGTCCAATGAAGACCCTAGGCTCCCAAGAGACAGATCCCAACAGCTCCAGCCTCCTGCCTTACCAGGCTCAGCACTTCCCTGTCCAATGACTGTCATCCCAAAATGGAAGCCCCGGAGCAGTGCCTCACCACCTACCTCTCAAGATGAGAAGATGCTGCCCCCAGTCTGTGCAAGGAATCCTGTTACCATCAAGGATCTTTTGTGCCCTCCTCATGGCTTATTGTTGACATTCTGGTCATACCCCTGCCTCAACTGGTCTCTTGAGCCCTTCTGGGGCTCTATTAGTGCAAGAGAGAGGAGGTTACCCATTGCCCAGGACACAGACATTTTTCTTTCTTTCAAGAAAGATGCCTTGAGATCCTTTCTTCACGCTCTTGTCTGTCTGGAGTCTGGGGGTTTTGTTTATACATACATACATACATACATACATACATACATACATACATATTTACTTACACACATTAAAGTTCTGTTCTGACCAGTGTCTGGCAGCATTCCTGGCATCAACAAACATCTGATAGAAAAATGTCTCCAGAAAGCAACTTGGATAAAGCCCCAGAGGCCCTGAGCTGTGGCAAAGGTCAACACAGGGACCTTTTGGTCCTACTTCAGTTTCTGCTCCAAAGTGGGAACTAAGTTGCTCCTCAAAACCTTCCAAATTATGGGATGATGTGGACTCGCATTCTGATAGGCTCTGCTATTTTCTGTTTAAATCCTAGCTGTGCTTTAAGGCCTTCCAGATCAGGGTCTTGGGTGAACACCTGGAGCGTGTGCTGTTCTCTAAGTTTTCTGGAATGAAATCGCTTTTACCCCTCTCATTTTTAGGTCCTAGGAGAGAAAACCAACAGGAAAGGTCATGTCTGGAAGTAATTTGGGGGAGGAGGAGGAGTCATGAGGCGAGGCTCTCTCAGCTCTCTCTCTCTTTCTCTCTCTCTCTCTCCTGTTTGCTCAGCTTAGGCAATGGAGTCTTGTCTGCCCACTCAGGACTATTTTGTACAATTGTCCCCAGAAGTCTAACTTCTGGAAAAACAACCGACTAGCAAAGCATCCCAGATGCCAAACAGATCATCTGAAATGACTTTCATTCATTAAGGAAGCATTTCAAGAGGGATTGTAGTTCCCAAAGAATTGAGGGTCTGTCCCTGAGCTCCGATATGATGGGAAAGCGAATCGAGGCTGCTGTGATTGTGTATGTGGCCAGAAGTCACACCAGTCTTCAGGAAGTGTTGCTGGTGTCCATCCTTGATCTCCTGGAGCTCCAGACCTCTTAATTTGTGGTTGGAACTGAGGTCATCTTTCACCTCCCTGTCTTCCCCAATGGAAACCCACATGGATCCAATCTGGAAGAGGCCCAAATAGCCCCCCCCCCAAACTACCAGATGGGATCAGCTTGCTGGCATAGCCCACAGTGGAGCCACACCACATCTAGACTTATACATGAGAAATAAACTACTATTTTGCTCCGGATCTTGCTGTGTTGCCTCTGAGACTAAACAACAAAAGTTTTTGCTAGCCTGGAAAGAAGCAGAAGATGTGAAGTTCTGGAAACTCAGAAAAATCCCAAGGGAACTCTACATTTTGAGGCGTCTTCTCCTAGTCCCCCAAGCCTGTGTGCTTAGTTCACAGTTCAGCTTTCTCTGCTCCTCCCAAAGCTGATCTTGGAAACTTATTAATGGACTCTATCCAACTTTCAACCTTACGACTTTGCCAGTTCACTATCAAAACCAATTAATTATAAATACCTGGTACTGGATCAGGGACTAAAAATGCTATTCAGCTGGTAGAGTGCTTGTCTAGAAGGCACAAGAGCTTGGGTTCTTGCTAAGCACTGGGCACAATGGTGCACACCTGTAATCCTAGCACAGTCCACTGAGATGGAGGCAGAGGTTCAGAGGTCTAAAGTCATCCTTGACTGGGGTGATATATATTCAATAAAAATAGCCTGGAATATCAGAGAACAGAGCCAAGCCATGAAGGTCAGGAAGTGGTGACCCACACCTTTAACCTTAGCTCTAGGAATGTTGAAGAAGGAAATGAGATAGCTGGGCAGAGGGAGAGAGCAGAGTTCAGCTTCTCCTGCCACTTTCCTGGTCAGCTGAGGAGAGGTTGGAGTTGGAAAACTCATGAAGACAGCCTGAGGAGTTGGCTGGGTGACCTGGCTATAAATTGTTTCTCTGTCTCTATGATATTTTAGCTTTCCCCCAATATCTGGCTCTAGGTTTTTATTATAATACCAAATAGAATTTGTGCAATACTTGACAACATAGTGGGTTTGAGTCTGGTCTGGGCTACATGAGAACCTATATAATAAACACAAAAGTGAATAAACAAACCAGTAAACAACCTCTGGCCAACTAGCTAATGGATCTACTGTTCTGGAAATAGATGATGGTTCAGTCACCTCTGGTTGCAGGGAAACTTGGCAAGTGAGGGCCACTACAGAAACAGTTTCTCTGGAACAGGTTGGCATAGGTCACTCTTGAAAAAAATAATATTCTTGGAATTACACAAATCTCATAAGCCTCGTGGTTTCTCTTTCCTAAAGCATCCCAAATCTCTTCTTATTTGAAGCTCTCCTTTAAAAGGGACTGGTCAGGTCAGCTGGGTAAGGTGAAGGAGAGTAAAGACTAATGTCCATTAACAAATGTAAAAGTCATGACAGTGTAGAAAATTGGTCAGGAGCTAACAAATCTGAAAAATAGACTAGAAACAAACCAGGGTAGAAGATGAGCCGGGCATCAAGCCTAGCTTTCCTGACTCTTTAGACCAAGGAAGACAGTGCTGGATTTCCATAGTGTTACCGAGAACTAAAACAGAATGTCTATTTATTGTCCCTCCTTGTACATAGGATCGCATGCCTTGGTGGATTATTCTGAGGTTAAAAAGAACAGAACCCCAAAAAGGGTTATGTTGGGGGTCTGAGTATTGAATTTGATCTCTGGATTGAACAAGATCTCTAGAGGCTAGCTTCAGTCTCAGTTTGTGTCACCGGGAAACCGACTTCTACATAATCGCGAGGTTTGCCTGCTTCGTTATCTGCCTGTCTAATTTTACTAGGGAAACCTATTTCCTCCTACTCTATCTCAGACTACAGGTGAGCTTCGGCAAGATGTGCGATACTCCTGTCTTTGTTCAGGGGTCCGGACCGCACAATAGCGCCGCCCAGCGTCTGGACGTGAACATACAGACTCCCCAGTGCCTGCGCTCGTGTCGCTCCGCCCATCGCCCCGCCCAGAGCACCGTCCCCAGTACAGCCATAGCTCCACCCACAGCTGGGACTACAATTCACAAGTGGCTCCGCCCACAGAGGAGGAGCCTGTGGCGCGCGGGTGTGACGCAAGGGCGTGGTGCGTCATCACGCGCCCAGCTGGGAGGAGGCGGGAGCCGAGAGAGGAGCTGTCGCCACCAGTGTGGCGGTGTGTTCACATGGCGCTGTGGCGCGGCTCTGCGTGCGCTGGCTTCCTGGCGCTTGCGGTGGGCTGCGTATTCCTGCTGGAGCCGGAGCTGCCGGGCTCGGCGCTGCGCTCTCTCTGGAGCTCGCTGCGGTTGGGGCCCGCGCCCGTGCCGGCGGGACCTCTGTCCCCCGAGGGCCGGCTGGCGGCCGCCTGGGATGCCCTCATCGTGCAGCCCGCCCGGCGCTGGCGCCGCGTGGCTGTGGGGTGAGTGCCTGCGGGGCCTGTGGCTCTGGGCCTCCCCGGGAAGTGCGCGCGCGCTCCGGGTCTGCCCGGGATGCGCTGGTGCCCGCGTTGCCCTCTTGGCAAAAGTGTCAGTCAGACGTGTGAGACGAGCCTTTCGTCATCGCTGCAGGGATACTCAGCACAATTTTCCCTCTCGGCTGGCCCTCCTCTTCTCTTTTCCGAGTAAAACCAGCCCTGATAGCCTCTTAGGATCTAATTCAGCCTGCCATCTGGATATTTTGAGGTTACTCCATTGGCCTGGCTTCCAGCCCTTCTCCTTGGCTAACTGTTCTCTGGCGGTCACTCATCTAGCACTTCTTCCTATTCTGAACTTGAAGCTGAACGTCTTCTATCTCTAGCTGTGGTTGACTATTTCATTACGTCATCTCGTCCGAAGATCACGGTATTAAACTGCTCATTTTCAAATTCAGCACTTTTGTTAGAGTTTCATTATCTGTTCTCTACGCCTTTCACCTTTAGCACTCTCTTCTTGAAACTTTCTTCCCCATACTGAGTGACAGTCCATATTTTTAAGGTTCTTCCAAATCACAGTACCTCCTTTCTTTGTAAAACTCAAGGAAATACACACGCACACACACTAACCTTAGCCCCTCTCCTAGTTTGGGTTAGGGTTCTTGTCACATCAAGGGCGCCATACAACAGCAAGCTTATTATCTTTTTTTTTTTGTATGTTTTTTTTTTTTTTTGGTTGGATTTGTTGAGTTTTTATTTCTTTCCCAACTAAGTCCTCTTTGGCTAGTCTGGAACTTAGATCAGGAGTAGCCTCACACTTACATCTGCCTATTCCTGCCTCCTGTGCTGGTGTTACATGCACAAGAGACCTGTACAAAAACAAGCCCGTCAGGTATCTTCCTATTTTATGCCACTGTTGTGCCTAAGTGGAGTAAAAGTAAGCAAAGTTGACCTGAATCAATGAAATAATCATTTTAATGACCCAATATTATGTTAGCTTTTGGAAGTGCTCACCTGTTAACTAGTTTTGTATCCGAACACCTGGTTTTTACTGTGTATTTCTTACCTCTTTCCAAGTTCAGAATCTTTTCCCCCACCCCTTTGTCAGATCCTCTTCTGTGTGTAGGGGTGTTTTGTCAGCATGTTTGTCCCACAGTGCTTGCCAAGAGCCTCTGGTCCCCTGGGACTGGAATTATGGACAGTGTGAACTGCCACATGGCAGCTGAGACTCATGAGAACATGAGTCTTCTACAAGGGGACCTTGTTCTTAACCACTAAACCATCTCTCTAGCCTTCTTTATCAGAGTCTTATTTTAAGATTTAAATTTTTAAAAATGTGTATGTGGGAGTGCAGGTACCTGTGAGTTCAGGTCCCCTTGGAGGCCAGAAAGAGTGTTGTATTGCCTGGAGCTGAGTTACATGTGGTTGTGAGTTAACTCCAACTAGAGCTAGGAATTGAAAGCAGTTCTTAACCACAGCACCCTCCTTATCTGATTTTGTTTCTTCCTCTTTTTTTAGTTTTATTTTTTAATTATTTTTATTTATTTTTCTTTAAGCCAGGGTTTTTCTTTATAGCTCAGGCTGTCCTGAAACTCACTCTGTGGACCAGGCTGTCCTCAAATTCAGAGATCTGCTTCTGCTCCTGAGTGCTGCCTGGTTTAGCTCTCTTATCAAATTCTTGATCTTTCTTTGAGCTCTGTTAAGTGTGTTCTGAGTTCTGAGTGTGTACATGTGGAGGAAGCCATGTTCTGTTGCATTTGTTGGAAGCAGATAGAATCATTATTGTAATGTTTGGACTGTTAGAACAAAATAACTCGAACTAATTGCTACAACAACAGAAACTCTTTTGTGGCTTTGAAGTCTGTCTGACAGTCCCAAACCATGGTTCCAGAGTGGTTTCTAGGGAAACTGCTTTCTGGGGATGCCAGTTACCTTGAGGTAGCCAGCTTCTCAGTGTTCTTACATGACTTACTTCATAGTCCAAAGTGATGTCTCTTACTCTTAGATGGAAACCATTCCTATTGGATTAGGCCACCTCTGCTACCTATTTAATTTAACCTCAGTTGCTTCAGGTAAGGCCCAAGTCCAAAGTCCAAATACTGTTACACTGGGGTCCGGGGTTTTTCTTAGTTGCTTTTCTTTTTCATTTATCTTTTTTTTTTTTTTTTAAATTTATTATGTATACAGTGTTTTGCCCAAATTCCAGAAGAGGGCACCAGATCTCATTATAGATGGTTGTGAGCCACCATGTGGTTTCTGGGAATTGAACTCAAGATTTCTGGAAGAGTAGTCAGTGCTCTTAGCCTCTGAGCCATCTCTCTAGCCCCTTACTTACTTTTCCATTGACAAAACAAAACACTGTAATGAAAGCAACTTATAGAAAAGTTTATTGGGGCCTTACAGTTTCAGAGAATGAGTCTGTAACCATCAAGACAGGGAATATGGCAGCAGGCAGGCAGGTGGTATGTGTCACCACCGCCAGGCCCAAAATTTAGTAACTTAAAACGACCATATTTAATTATCTTTTGTTATTCTAAGATATTATTGGGTTCAATAGGAGCTCTGGCTAGCATTTGAGGTCTTCTACAGTCATAATAGGACAATGGCTGGGACTAGATGTATTATGAAGATTGATCGAGGTTGGAACGTCCACTGAGGTTTCCACCTTACAGAAGGCATCTTCTAGCTGTTTAGATTCGCAAAGCAGGGAGACTAGGCTAGCAGGATGTCCGAAGGCAGATGGCTTAATATCTCATGGTTTAACTGTAAGATCAGATTTCCCAAAGTCTGGCCTACCTGGTTTTAAGGGGAGGTCACATGAATCATTCCTTGATGAGAGGAATATCAAAATTACATAGTAACAAAAACATATAGATAGGTCATCTTATTGAGACCATTATAGAACATACATATTCCGTAGTATCTTACATGATAGATCTAGAGGGAGCAAAAAGATTTCTTCAGGGAACAGATACATCTAAATAAAAACTGAGTGTAGGAAAAGTTAACAGTTTGGTAAAGTTCATGGTAAAGAAATGAGGCAGCATCAGTTGTGGTGGTGCACACCTGTAATTCCAGCCCTGGGAGCTGAGGCGGGAAGATGGTGTGTTTGGGACCATCCTGGCCTACAGTAGCAGGGTTTGAGAATGAGGATGCTAAGAAGGGAATCTTGGAAGGGCTTTTAATTCAGAGTTAGTAATGAAGAAGAGCAGTAAAGGTTTTTTAAGCAGGCAGGTACCACTAAAGCTCCTTGTCGAAAATATTTGATGGGAATGGAAAAGATAGATTTTTGGGCAGCTGTTTTTAACCTCCTTAGCACCTTTTTGTGGCCAGCACAAACTAGCAACATTATTTCTTACCCAGAGATGTTTACGTGTAAAGGTAGGCATGGATTGAGGGGAGCAAATGTACTAAAATTTCATATTGGAGGGGGTGGGTTGTAGTTTGACATATTGATTTATTTCCCATTCAAAACACGGTTTAGTATGATTCATAAGGCAGCTTGTGTGGAGACTGACACCAGTAAAGGGGATCCCGTGAAAGGAAGGAAGAACCCAATCTGTTGCTCGGCAATGATATTGAAGGGTGAGATTGGAGATGCTGTATAGCAGGGTGGATAGGCAATTAAAGAAAGCAGGCCCTCTCTACCAGGTGTAGCAACTTCATGAAGCAGGTGGTTCTAAGTATTACATCATTGATGGCAGCCTTGGAAATGCTGGTTCCCCTCAGTCATCAGGTGTTGGAAGTACGGTGTAAGACTGGTCTTTCCCACTTCTGCTTTCATATTCAGACCCTGCTGTTACCATAGTAAGAGACAGAAAGGAGCAGGTGGTGAAGAAAGTTAAGCTGTACTTCAAAGGAAGGGAATGCATGTTCTTGTGGGATTTCAGATGAAGTGGCTTCTGAGAATGAGGCTGGAGTTGGGAGTTTGTTGAAGACCAGGCTTGCTTGCTTTTGAAATGTCAGTGCTTTAAATGGAGCCCACCTTGACTTTCTAGAAATGTGAGTCTTCCCTTGCTTCTAAATTGGACCCTGGTACTTATTGCTTATGGGATAAAAATGAAGCCCTGGCCCTTACATTGACCAACATACAATCTGAGTCTTGGCTTTGCGCTGCATTTTGCTCCCTTCTTCTAAATTCTCCACTCCAGATCAACATTCAAGTTACATCCTTTGGATCTTTGGACCTTTGGATCATAGCTTTGCTTGCCCGTGCTCCCTGCAAGAAATTCAGTATCAGGAATCCAGGTTTAAATTAAGCTGCTCTAGTCTGTGGCTTTCAAAATGTTAGTTAATCTCTACTCTAGCTTTTCTCAGCTGGAGCCATGATGATTAATAACTGACCTCACAGCCCTTTGTCACTTGGTGTTCCTTATCTGAAGATGCCTGTCTTGATTTTCTTCAGCTAGATATCTTGCAGTTATGACTGATTTTAATATCTGAGGCAGAGAATGTTAAAGCTAGAAGGATGCAATGGAGGGAGGTGATAAGAAGCACTGTTTAACCTTTGAGGTGCTTCAGTTTAGGGGAAGGACTCTGCTCATAGACCAGGAAGCTAGGCTCCAATTCCTGCTCTGACCCCTCCTTAGATAGACACTCGTATCTTTGTCTTATTTGTTCTCCATTTGTTTGATTTTGTTTTCTCAATATCACACAACCATTTGTACGTTTTGAAATTCTCCCTCCTGTCAAGTAAACAAATCTGTTCCTTTCTTTGCCTTAATTTCCTCTGCACAGTGAAGCTGGGGCAATGAGCGTGTTGATGTCGAGGGATGCTGTTCAGTTCAGGGGGAGAGTTTAACTGGTGAAAGGGTATGACAAGGACAAAGAGTAATTAGCTTGGTATCTGCTCATAAGTAGATGGTGGGTAAGACTTTTCTGTTATTTTTAGGGATTTTTTGTTAGTTTTTGATGAGGGTTTTACACTGTAGACTTATCTTGGCTGTCCTGGAACTCATAGCAATTCTGTCTCATTCTCCAAATCCTGGCATTACAGGCATGAGCCAACACACCTGGTGATTTTTTTATTTTGAAACAAGGTCTTACTAAGTTGATGAGGCTTTATAATTTCATATAACTAAGTATAACTAAGCAGGTGATGCTGTACTGGTTTCTCACCAGCCCTTTGAAGTACATGGACCACTTCTGAGAACACCTGTCAATTCCTGAGCTGCTACAAGGCCAGGGGCATGCCTAAGTCTTCCAAGCCACACTCAGTTCTAATATATGGCTTCAACTTGGAGTATGTGGTGGCTAGTGCATTCTGCCCAATGTCCTCTCTTGTCTTTGGAGGAAAGCATCTGAGAGCTGCCTTTTGAAAAGTTTTTTTTTTTTTTTTCACCTTAAAACATTAATTTATTAAATCTTCACTTTAAGTTAACTTGTATTATTGCCATTTTATAGACAAGGAAATTGAGATTCAGAAATTAAGGTGACTTGCATACAAACAGCATAGCTCTACCAGCATCTTTTCATAAATGTATTTTGTTACCATGATGTTGTTCTGAATGCTCAGTACCTGTCTTCTCAGTTTGTAGCTGGCAATAAGCTTGTCAGACTCTTAAAACGAATTCCAATTTGTATGTCTGGATAAAATCATTCTTTAGATATATATGTTTGCTTTATTGCCCTGGTGTCAAACCTACCCCAGCTGTTGCTGTGTGAATGCAGTTCTCCAGAGCTGGTCCTGATACCTGAATCAGAGCTGCTGCCCTCATGTTTCAACTAAGTTTTATCTTCTTGCTCTTCCCAGAGTCAATGCCTGTGTGGATGTGGTCATCTCTGGTGTGAAGCTTTTGCAGGCACTTGGTCTCAGTCCTGGGAGTGGAAGAGATCATGCTGTTCTGCACTCAAGAAGTGATCTGGAAGAAGCCTTTGTCTACTTCATGGGGAAGGGAGCTGCTGCTGAGCGCTTCTTCAGTGATAAGGAAACCTTCCATGACATCGCCCAGACTGCATCTGAGTTCCCAGGAGCCCAGGTCTGCCCCCTCACCAGTGCTACAGACTATGTTAACAGTGGGGAATGCCTTTTTACAGGGTTCTTAGAAGCAGCTTTCTCTTTCTGTGTACACCAAGATAGTAATTCAGTACTGTGGTTCTCCCCTTTTTGTAAAATTTTGTGTTAGATATGACATTGATTCTACTATTTCTATTTAGATTTCTGTTGTGGGTCATCCAGAACACCCTCTGCCTCCTTCTTTTTTTATTATTACCAGGCTAAAAGTTAGAAGTACATATGTGCCTAATTTAGGTTATAATTATTTTTCCATTTTGTGTGTGTTTCTACATTTTATTTTTTTTAATAAATTTATTTATTTTTATATCCTGGCCACTGTTTTTCCTCCCTCCCCTTCTGCCAGTCCCTCCCACCTCAGGTTATAATTTTTTTTTATATATAGTTTGCAGAAATCTTAATATGGCTGATTCCTTGCTAAGAAGGAGGGGGAAAAGGGATAAACTCACAGAGATCTGTCTAAATCCCTATGGGGAAGGGGGCTGGGAATGCCTTCACCTTTGTTTTGTTTGTCCTGGTCAGGGTGTTTCTAGAGGGTGGAGGCTACTGGCATTTTAGAGTAGCTAATACTCAGTGAGAAGGGCTGTCCTATGTGTTATAGAATTGTTAGTAGCCTCCCACTTCAGCCTGCTGAGTGCAAAGCTCTATTCCCCACTTGTGATGGCCAAGATATCTCTGTTTCCTGTGAGGAAGAGGAGAGTGGCAAAATCATGGTGTTTGAAATCTGCTGGCCTAGGCTGGTAGTTCTCAGGCTAGAGCATGTGTCTGAATCCCTGTGGGGAAGTGAGGGTAGGGGGCTGATAAAAGAAATTGCCACTGCTGTTCTGAGTTTTTGTTCAGTTTGCAGAAACCTAGATTTATTTTTCCAGCAAGCTTCTTGGTTGACACTATTGGGTTAAGGACCTTGTTTTGAAAACACTTGTTTATAGAGCAAAACATACTAGAGAGAGGGGAACTTTAGTTGTCTCCCAGCTCATCTGTAATTATAAACAAACCCTGAGGCCTGTGTGGTAGATGCACAATGTGTGGTAGAAGAGTCAGTGCTAGAGTTGGAGATTCAGCCTTGACTTTTCCTACCTAACCAGCATGCCTGCCTTCAATGCATCTTAGGGATGAATTCTGGTTCTCATTTCTCTTGTCCCAGAATCTCTAGGTCCCAAGTAATTCCTTCTTGTCATGAAGGGCCTTCCTTTTATGCAGTAGAAAGGTCTTACATAAGTATGAGCCTGAATTTAGCTAAGGAAGTTGTTAATACATTTTTGATTGGTACCAATCACAGGCAAACCTTGGTAACCATTTTGATTTTGATGCTTTTGAGACTTAAATCTTTTTTGTCTTTTGAAGTGGCCATGTTGAATGGGCTAGGCGTTAGCCAGGCAAGTCTAAAGGAGACAGTGAGTTGTCTTGCCCATCTTGACAGCTAAGCTTAGCTGCAGAAGTCCTCTTTCAGAAGAGGATCTGATTTGTGGTGTACTAAGTCTCCTGTTCACGAGTCTTTATGGTCCTGGTATTTAAATCCCTTTTCTTATTGTCCTTCAATGCTTTGATGGGAGTGGGAATCCTAAAGGAACTTAATTTTGCTTCATGATGGTTCATATCATTCAATAATGTTTATTATTAAAATGTCTTGCTTACATTTTACTGATGCCTCAGTTTGATACCTTTTAAAATTACCATCAGCTGTACTCTGTTTTGTAGATATCTTAACATGTCCCAAATGTTTCTTGCTGAATTCTTCTATCCATTGCAGTTTGGTAAAACATTAAATCTGACATGTAGACCAGATTTGAGCTACATATTACAGAAAGTTATAAGTTTTATGTAGAAAGCTGTCCCTGTCCTGCCTAAATGCAGATTGATTGGCCTAAAGCATGAGGGGAGAGTGGCAGCCAGCATCTAGAGTCATTTGTTTACTTTCTGCCTCTGCATGGGCTAAGGACAAAGGAGTGTTGATCGAGGAGAACGTCTCAGGCTTCTTAGCATTCAGAATAGAGCAGCAACTGTACTGGCTGTTACTTGGGTTTCCAAGGCACCTGGATCCATGCTTAGCAACATGGAGTACCAGCTGGGATTGTCTGCTTGCTAGATGAGAGCTGCAGTGTGGAGATCAGGATTTATCCTATGTGAGGGACTTTACCTGTGTGAGTTTACCTGTGGGTGGCCATTGTATTTCTCAACACATCAGTGTGCTGCCTCCACCCTCTTTCCCAACTTATCGACAGACACTTACTTACCTCATACCTAAGAAGGTGATCCCTACCCTGAAGGAGCTAGTTGTGTTCCAGATGTTTATCACCTAAGAGTTGGAGCTGTATTAGAGGCTATTCAAGTTAGCTGGGTAAGAGATCCTTAACCCTGTCTAGAAAGGACCATTTCCAGGCTGAGATATCAGTGGGCAAGGGGGCAGAAACAGTGTCATGCATTGTTGGAAAGGATTCAGGGCTATGCCTAATATAGAAGGGCAGGGTGTCCTAGCCAAGGGCCCAGGGACCCAGAGGAAGGCTGACTTGGAGGGCTACCTTTCACCCTTGCAAGATAGGGGTGGAAGAGAGCTCACAAGCTGAAAGCAAGAAAAGCTTTGTGCATCCCACTTAAGCCCTCGTGAACAGTGTTCAGTGTCAACATTCCTCAGTGCTGCCGCTTCTAACCATACCCATGTCCATTTCACACAGTACCACTTTCATCCTTTGTTACACTTTCCTCTTTGCTGGCATTTCCTCCTTCAGGTCTTTTCTTGTAGTAAATCTCATCTGGGTTTGACACTGGGAAATAAGCAGCACAGCTACATACTGTGTGTTGTCTATTCCTAAACTGAGTAACATGTATAGAATACAGAGAGATGGAGTGATTAATTATTCAAAATGTGACTCTCTCCTTGATGGGGTAATTTGTAAACTGAAAAGCCTAGGAGCAAAGTTTGTATTTTATGCAGTTACACTTACCATAGAAGCTGAAATTTACAGTTGTTGTTGGAGAAACTAGAGTTGTTTAATTAAATGGTCATAGCTGGAATTTATGCATGCACATTGGAACCAAGCAAAATGAAGCTCACCTATATTATAGACATTGAATTAAATAAAATTTAAAAAATAAGATTTTCTTTAAAAAAGTTACAGTTTAAACTAGGCATGTTATTTGATGCCTGTAATCTCAGCACTTTGAGAGTCTGATATAGAAGGATTGCTATGAGATTGCTATGAGCTCAAAGCCACCCTAAAGCTACATAGCAAGACACTGTATCACCCACTTCTTCGCCCTCAGACCCTATACAACAAGTTACATTTTAGAGCCTAGTGTGATGATGCATACTGCTAGCCCCAGCTCTCTAGAGGTAGAGAAAAAAACCAAACAAATGACAAACTAAATGCCCACCTACATTTTAGGACTAAGGGTGCAGCTGAACTTGCCTAACATTCACAGGCCCTAGGCTCTAACACTGGGAAAAGAATATGTTCATATACTGAATGATATTTAGGAGAGTGACATATCATTTGCTCCTTTATGGAATCATATGGAATAAGGTACAGTCATACCTTTTTATTTTCTGTTGTCTGCTTTGGCTGCCTGGAAGCTCAGGACCAAATTTGATCTAGTTCAAACAACCATACTAGTTTTTATATTTATTCTCTCTACCTTTCCTTTTTTTTTTTTTTTTTTTTTTTAAACACTTTTATTTATTTATTTGCCTTGGTGTTTGCCTGGAACTGGAACTACAGACAGTTGTTAGCTGCCATGTGGGTGCTGGGAATTGAACCCGGGTCCTCTGGAAGAGCAGACGGTGCTCTTAACCACTGAGCCATCTCTCCAGCCCCCTACCTTTCCTTTTTATTTCTTATCCGTTTTTGTTTTTTTTGGTTTGGTTTGGTTTTTTGTTTCTCTTTGAAAGAGGGTCTCTCTGGCTGACTTGGAACTTGCTTTGTAGACCAGACTGGTCTTGAACTCACAGAGATAAGCTGGCTTCTGTTTCTGGAGTACTTGAATTAAAGGCATCAGCCACCATGTCTGGCTTTGTTTGTTTTATTAACTCCATTTGTACCTTTTGTTGTCTAGTCACCTCCAAGCTTGGTGTAGCTAGCCTGGTTGGTGGTAGACACCTGTGATCATAACCCATGGAAAGTGGAGACAGAAGGACCCAAAGTTCAGGGCCAGCCTCAGCTACATAGCGAGCTTGAGGCTAGTCTGGGCTACATGAAACTGTCTCAAAAAGCCAGGGGGGGGGAAAAAAAAAGAAAAAAAATCAAATTATGTTGTTGGGGGCTGGGGAGATAGTGATTCTATCAGAATCACTGATTCTTCTTCCAGAGGACCAAGGTACAATTCCCAGCATCACATGGAGGCTCACAGTTTCAGAGGATCCAGCGTTTTCTTTGGCCTCCTCAAGTTGCAAACATGGTGCAGACATAGACACAGGCAAGACATTCAAAAACATAAAATAAAAACAAAGTTAAAAATGTTGAAGTAGGGGGCTGGAGAGATGGCTTAGAGGTTAAGAGTACTGACTGTTCTTCCAGAGGTCCTGAGTTCAATTCCCAGCAAAACCACATGGTGGCTCACAACCATCTATGATGAGGTCTGGCGCCCTCTTCTGTAAAAACTGTATGCATAATAAATAAATAAATCAAAAAAATTAAAAAAAAATGTTGAAGTAGAAATGGGCTATATTTTTAACCTTAGAAATGATTAAGCTTGGGTTATACACTTGTTTGGATGCTGATAACCTTGAACTGTCTTACAGCATTATGTAGGAGGAAATGCAGCTTTAATTGGACAGAGGTTTGCCGCCAATGAAGACTTAAAGGTAAGTCACAATTTCAAGTGTTTCCCCAATGTTAAGAGCAAGAGTGGGTCTTGATTTCTTAATTCAGTCTGTGAGTCTACCTGGGCATCTGGTTAGAAAGCAATATTGTGTTAGGGGGTGATAGTAGTAACTAATGCTGTTTGGGTATTTACCATGTGTAAATTGATTCTTCAGCAATACTATAAGGCTAGTTAATACTGCTGTTGATTAGACTGTTCTTGCTTTATACATAAGAAAATGGGAGGTCTAGAGATATTTACTCTAATACAGATGGGGACTCAGATTCTATCTAGATAGCCAATGTAAGAGCCCAAGTTCTGATGTACATGTAATGGAGTCAGGCTGAAGTAGGAGGTTAATATGAGTGGTAAGAAAAAAATGGAGTTGGCTATGTTGGTGAGCCTGGGTCCAAAGTGCTGACACATAGGAACCATCAGGTGTGGTGACTCCAGAGACAGGCAAGTAAGCAGAAGTGTTTCTTCAAGTCTTAACCCTTTTGATGTAAGTAGACTTTTAAATGATCCCTATAGCCAAGTGTGGTGGTACACATCTGTAATCCCAGAAAAATCACAAGTTCTAGGCTAGGTTGGAGAGTACATAACAAAACTCTGCTTTAAGAAAATCTCCCAAGGACTGGAGAGATGGCTCAGCGGTTAAGAGCACTGATTGTTCTTCCAGAGGACCGGGGTTCGGTTCCCAGCACCCACATGGCAGCTAACAACTGTCTGTAGTTCCAGTTCCAGGCAAACATCAAGGCAAATAAATAAAGTTTAAAAAAAAAAAAAGAAAATCTCCCAAATAAATAAATATTAATTATTTGCATAAAGTAAAATCTGAGTAAGTAATGGCAGAGATGTAAGAGGAGAAGCCAGCATGGAAGTGCTTCTATTGTACTGTAAAACAAAGGTTAGATTTGATATATATATATGTATATGCCCTTGGGATCAGGCTTAGGTCATCAGGCTTGGGGGCAAGTGAGCCATCTCAGGATTTATTGTTTCACATGTATTTTAATCTTCCGATATGTGGTTTGTATCTTTAATCTGTATCTTTTAAGCAGCGATGACTCTAAAGTTAGCATTTCTATTTTTCTTCATTCCTGTTGATCCATTTTTCTACCCCTCTTGTTGCTGTCCTGCCTGAAGGACTTCCTTTTATTAATAACATTTCTTTTTATATTCTTCTGCTAGTGAATCACAAATTCTTTCAGATTTTGAACATCTGGAAGCCCTTTCATGGTAAGATGTATTTGTAGGGTTCAACAGGTTCATTCATGCTTCATACGGATCACTGTTCTTTGCCTAATATCCAAGTGCTTTGAAATCATCATTTCCTATGTTTGCCCTATTTTTTTCTTGTTTCAGGCATGTGACTTTTATATCTCAGAAGTAAAATTCCAGGTTAGAATTCAGGGAAGGAAATAAAGGAGCAGGACCAAGAATTTTCAGAACTGACAAGAGGCTCTGGTCAAAGTGGAGAGCAGGGAGGGAGATGTATTTTTACCCAGAAGCCAAAGAGTCTGTGTACAAAGCAGTATACAAACAAGGAGCTCATTTGCCAGTGAAAGTGGCTTTGAAGTATGTGAGTAGGGTGCATCAGCCTGAGCGAAAGGTAGGGATTTCTAGAGATTTCCCCCCACCCAATTCTCCTTCATGTTTCGAGTCTGTTAGACTGGCCTTGAGGAGTGTGACAGAAACTGCACACTCGACTGTAATTCAACTGAGATATGAAAGGGCTTCAGAGGTAACAGCCAGGGGAGCACAGGTTCAGAGTGAATAAAAAGGTCTAGTAAAGTTGCAGAGCATGCCCCCTAACCTTGAAAGACATGTGGACATGTAAAAATTAAAGCTAGTGAGTGGATTATCTCACAGATTAAGACACTGGCCATTGCAATCTGGTGAAAAGAAGTAGCTCTCTTTTCCTATACTGTGTAAAATTCCAAACAAGTATTTATTATCTGGCAGCCTTGAGCAAACACTCCATGTCTGTCTGCCTGCACAGAATACAAAGGAGTTTAAAGAGAATGTATAGGAGCTTCGCACAGTAATGCACTCTTGCCATTCTAGACACCCAGGAGGCTAAGGCAAGCAGAGGGTAAGTTTGAGACCAGCCTGGGCTACATAGCTAGCCAATACCATCTCAGGAAAAGAAAGAAACACACCTACCCCAACCCTGAGAATATAGGGTGTGTATATAAACTGTGTTAAAATAAAAATTTACTTTCTCAGGTTTGGGGACTCAAAGGTCCAAAATAAAGGTCTGTCTCGTGGAGGTGTTAAGGGCCCTATTGCTAACTTGTGGATGGCCAACTGTGTTCCAGTTTAGTATTGGGTGGGGAGTGTACAGATCTTTTTCTCCTAGTTTTGTCTAACTAAGACCTTATTTGTTTAATCTTTGTTCTCATAAAAGCTCTAGCTCCAACCGCTTCATATGGTGTTAGGCCTTCAGTGTCCAGACTTGAGAAAGATACATTCATTCTGTAATTGAGTTTGGACCATAGAAGTTAAATAGATACTGAATAACCAGGACTTTGTTATTCTTTATTTTCTAGGTACATTATGGTTATACTTTTAGAGTTCTAAGCCCTGGCAATGAAGAGTCCCTGTGCCACAAATCTCTAAAACAGGAGCTTTGGAAATTCATTTAGATTCTGATAGCTTGCTAAATGAATAGAATCAGCTCAGACACACCTTCCTGGTTGGTTACTGTTTGGATTCTGCAGGACAAGAACTGATCTCCTGTCTTGATGTTGTTTATTATCTCTAGGTCCTTCTTTGTGGTCCAATTGGTCCAAAGCTGCATGAACTTCTCGATGACAATGTGTTTGTTCCACCAGAGTCTCTGCAGGAAGTGGATGAGTTCCACCTCATTTTAGAGTACCTGGCAGGTAAGGAAGGCAGGGGTGTGGGTGGTGGAGTCTGTGAGTGCTGATGGGAAGATGGGAAGAGGACTGTGTAGTGCAAGGTGTGACTGTGCCGAAGTCCTTGCCAATTAGCAGACTCCTGCTTGGGCTCCTGTACCAAAGTGTTCCTTGCCCATTGTCTAAGGAGCTAGCATCAGTCATTGTCTCTGGAGGATGATAAGACTATAATAGTCTTGAAGACAGTGCTCCTGTCTGCATACTGCACTAGTATTAGCCTAGGGAAACAGGCTGCAGGCGAGATTTGTCTTGATTAAAAGTAAGAATGTGTTCAACACATGCTTATAATAAAATTTTCTTTCATTATGCTAAGAAGGGCACTGAAGGGCACCAAATGTTTTCTCAGCTCTCCTGGATTCTGCCTGGGACTTTTCAGACCCAGCTCTTCCAAGGCTGCTTGAGATTGGTGCCAGACCTCTGGCAAGCTTTCCTGGGAGCATTTCATTTCTTTCCTAGAGGTGAAATGTAATGTTATTTGTGGTTCTTCCTGTTACATAATAATCCCAATGTTTATGAATCCAGAGTAACCCATCCCAGTGGATTTTGTGTTACAAGAATGAAGATCTGATTCCTCAACAAATCTTCAATACCTGAATACAATTATTTCGTGTGTTTCCTGTTATATCTTTTCCTGTGCTCAAGAGCTTTGTTTTCTAACTGGACATCCACACAGACTAATGGGTGTCCAAGAGCAGTACTTACTTCAGTGAATCACTTCCAAGCCAAATAGGGACCCTCGTCTAGAGTAATCAACTGTCATGAAGGGTACAAATATATGCTTTTGAAAGGTACCCCTTTCTCCAAGTACACAGAAGGGATTGGTTGTTTCCAGTTCTCTATGATATAGACTAGAAACCCTAACCCTAACCCTAGCCCTAACCCTAAACTTAGAAGCAGAATGTTCTAGTAGGAAATCGACATTTAATAATACCCAAGCTTTGAGTTGCTGAGTTCAGTTTCCCCAAATGGAACATAGATGTGACTTTTTACCCCTAAACATGGTGGCAGGGGTGAACCTGGGAGTGGGTTTAAACCTTATGAGCTGCTTTAGGACCACTACCTAGAAGTTTCGAGATAGCTGAGATGTATGTATATCTGGGCCATGCTCCTGCCATCTTCTGTAGACACCCATACCTACCTGGACACTTTGCGGTTAATTTCTAATGGTGACTTGGGAGTGGAGATAGTACTGTGTCAGAGCTCTGACTCTTGTGGTAGGGAGCCCACTCAGCTATCTAGAAAAGAATCTCTGTCCTTGGCTTGATAAGCCTCCCATTTTTGTTCATGCCTAGGTGGTTTGTTTTGTTTTGTTTTTTTCTTGGACAAAGCAGTGGCCTTCTGTTAACCTCATATGAAGCTGCACTGCCAAGGCTCCAAGTAGAGCATCTCATGGCTGAAGCCCTCTGCAGCCTTCACAGAAGCAGTTCCTGGCTTCTCTGTAGCCTAGATTGGAACATTCCAAGAGCATCTATCCACTTGTATTTTTCTTCTTCTCTCTCTCCCAGCACACCCCAAAAAAGCCCACTTTTAGGCATGGTCTGGGAATCAAGTGAGTCACTGCAGAGATTTCACTGAGCTGATAAACTGAAAGAAGAAATTGCTTGTAGAAATTAATACAGAGTTTTGTGAGGAAAGGGGCATTAGCTGTTATTACAAGCTAAGCTCAATCCATTACAGGCCACTTCATCAGTCCTGTCTTACGGAAACAGCAGCTCTCTACATTCTCTCCTGTCTTGTCTAGAAAAACCAGTTTACTTTTGCCTGGTCATTCCCTGAGAACTCAGTTACTTTTGAAACTTGTGAGGGTCTTTCCCCTTAGGCTAAACTGGATGTTTCTTCCTAGCGGTGTTTGTTCTATGGAGAATATATTGTTTTTACCATTGTGAAGTCTTGATTGCAGAAGTACTGGATTTTATTTTTTATTTTTTTGTCCTTGTGGTCATTTAGGTCATCTGTCTGCTCTCTGATTCCCTGTTCTTTGCTTATTCATTCTTGTGGCTGTGTGGCAGATGCACTGTGAGGCAGTAGGGATGTGACTGAGGGAAGCACAGGCCTGTCCTCAATACCTGAACAGGTCAGGTCAGAACTGTGCCAGGTTCTGTAATAGGGCACATTAATGCCCCTGCCAAGGAAGTAACCATATCTTCATGAGAATAGGGCAGGAAAATGATGTATTTTTGGAAGAAGTAGCACTTTAACTTGCCACTGAACAGTCACACTCCAAAACAACTCTACATAGAAATGGCTGGAACTGCTAGATGGTCTTAGACTACAAGCTCAGAAACCTCCAGGGCAGCAGGAAGAGGTGCAGTCAGCTTCCAACTCAGTGAAAAGTGCTCAGGATGTGGACCTTGAGATGGCAGCCCGGCCTATTTGTTGAGTGTGCTGTATGCTATGTATGCTGGTATGTTTATGTGCTTTGTAGTCGTGACCCGTGCTTGATTTCAGCAGAGCTTTTTTCAAGCTTAAGGGGAGCTGGTGACCTTCAAAGGCACAGGGCTCATCTGTTTCTGCTTCTTTATTAGATTTGGGTTTAGGTTTTGATCTGGATGCAGTACCCTGCTGACCTTACACCAGTAGGAGTCTGCTCAGAGTCAAGGCTCCTGTGAGGCACCTGCAAGTGCCCTGCAGCTGGGAGACTGAAAGCCTCTTCCTTTTCTTCCCATTGTGTTGACTGGGATTTTCTAGGGGAGGAGTGGGGCCCGTTTAAAGCTCCCCATGCCAACCGGTTCATCTTCTCTCACGACCTCTCCAACGGGGCCATGAATATGCTGGAGGTGTTTGTGTCTAGCCTGGAGGAGTTCCAGCCTGACCTGGTGGTCCTCTCTGGATTGCACATGATGGAGGGACAAAGGAAGGAGCTGCAGAGGAAGAGACTCTTGGAGGTAATAGTCTGTGACAGGCCCATGGGTCTCAGCTGCTGTTTCTTTCAGCCTCCTGCCACTGAGCCTCTCTAGCTTGCCTGAGCCTCTACATCCTGTGCTTAACTGAGTGTGGCTGCAAGCTGTAGGGTTTGTGGCTATGTCCTGTGTTTTCTGTACCATTTCACTTCACACCAGCTGTGCTGTACTTCATGCAGGTTTGTATACATTGGGGCCAGTGTTCAGTTTAGGTCCCAGGAATAGGAGACAATATGAACTTACGGGTGCAATTTTATGTCCTGATTCTATGGCCCTGGCTGCTTCCTGCAGAGTAGAGATTTCTATTGGGAAAGCAGTTATTGTCCGAAGAGGAGGCCGGGGCCCACACTACTACTAGTTCATGAGGATGCAAAGGGTGTTTTGAATGCATCTGGGCTGCTCAGAACCCAGTCATGCCTCCCTCTTGCCTGACTTCTATTCTAATGGCACTGTTGTCCTCTCTGCAGGTTGTAACCTCCATTTCTGACATCCCCACTGGTATTCCAGTTCACCTAGAGCTGGCCAGTATGACCAACAGGGAGCTTATGAGCAGCATTGTGCATCAGGTAACCACATGGGTCATTCATGTGGGCTGCCTCTGACCCTGGGGCCTTAAAAGGAAGTTCTTTTCTCCCATGAGACCAGATGTTTGGGCTCTGACAGGTTTACTAACTGACATGTGGGTGTTGTGTTACTCAGATCTGAGTACAGGGGAGCCAGAATGAATCCAGGACTGTTTGGGATAATGTCTCCTACTGGGTTAAAACTGTAGCAGAATAACTGATGGGCCTGAGACATGGAGTAAGGATGTTGAAGTGAAGTGTTGGGGGCTTTGTTTTTTTGGGTTTTTTTTTTTTTTTTTTTTTTTTGCAAATTTCAGAGGCAAAACTGAAAGCCCAACTTAGCTGCTTTCAGTTAAACAGAAACTTCAGGTGAACATGACTCCCTGGTGTTAGATATCTTAGGTCACTTCCTTCAGCCAGCAGAGTGATTTGGATAAATCCCAGTGAGCCAGGCCTAAAACAGGCTTTTCACACCTGGGCTGGCATGTCAGCTTGGCTACTCATTAGCTCTGAGCTTAGGTAATATATGAATCTGCACCCACAAAGTGTGAAAAGATAAGGGGTGCGAGCTCCTTCATCCAGCTCTGTGCTTCCTCCCAGATACCTGCTCTCAGGAATCTCATCAGTTTCACTTGTAGCTCCAGTGGTATTTTATGAATGGGTAAGAAAACATGAAGGCTATCAGGCAGGATGCCTGCTGACACCCATGAGCCCTCAGTGGTCAGAACATCTGATCTGTGTGCAAAGGTAAACTCACAGGGAAGAGCCTCCACGGTATGTCTTCTCCCCTTTTACAGTGACATATAACAAGACTAGGTCTGGAGGGTGTTGAGGCGACTCCATAGTTTGCCAAGTCATGAAGGTGGAGATAGATTTAATACATGAAACTGATTTCAGAGACAGGGCCATGGTAAGAAGAAAAATACTGCCTGCCTGACATCTAGTCATTGGCTGTGTCCTAATACACCAGGAGCTATGTTGTGTCCACCAAAAAGAGACCTGTCATTATTTTTGTTAGCAGGTCTTTCCTGCAGTGACTTCTCTTGGGCTGAATGAACAGGAGCTGCTGTTTCTCAGCCAATCAGCATCTGGACCCCATGCTTCTCTCTCCTCCTGGGATGGTATTCCTGATGTGGGCATGGTCAGTGACATTCTCTTCTGGATCTTGAAGGAGCATGGGAGGAGTAAAGGCAGATCCTCAGATCTCACCAGGATCCATTTCCACACACTGGTCTACCACATCCTGGCAACTGTGGATGGACACTGGGCTAACCAGCTTGCAGCTGTAGCTGCGGGAGCTCGTGTAGCTGGAACACAAGCCTGCGCCACTGAAACCATAGATGCCACCCGAGTATCTCTAAGGGCACCTCAAGAGTTCATGACATCCCATTCAGAGTCCGGCTCCAGAATTGTATTAAACCCAAATAAGCCAGTGGTGGAGTGGCACAGAGAGGGAATAACCTTCCACTTCACACCTGTGTTGGTGTGTAAAGACCCCATTCGAACTGTGGGCCTTGGTGATGCCATATCAGCTGAAGGCCTCTTCTATTCAGAAGTATACTCTGATTAGGAAGAATGCAGGCCATTTGTGTGAGCAACAAAAACCACCCATCTTAAGAATTCCAGGAAGATGATAGCTTGGAAAATAGGCTGTGGGTGTCAGAACAGTTCCTAGATCTACTGGAAGACAGCCAAAGAAACCACAGCAGAGTAAACTGTTCAGATACATTCCAGCCGGTTGGCAATTACACAAAAACACTTCAGGTTAATTGAAACTTAGTTCTGTACTAATGAGACTGAACTTTTGTTTTTATGTTGTGTTTCAAAGGTCAAAACCTCCATTCCTGGGTCCCCAGTTGATGTAGCACCAGGTGTTATGTGACAGTTAACTCTGGGGAGCTCATCCAGCCACAAAGAGCACTTCTCTCCTTGCCCACTAGGGAAGGCAGTCCCTCCCCACAAGCCCTACTGCTCATAAAGCCTGGTGAAGACAGTCAAGTGTTGATTCGGTGTTCCAGTGACAATATTTGATGTGCATACCTTCTCAGCTCCTGCTCTCAGACATAGGACAGAGCCACAAGGAAAGGGCACAACAGTCCTGTGCTTTATGACTGCTGACTGGAGATGCTTGGCAAGCCCTGAGCCACCTCATCACTCTATACTTGCTCGGAGGCCCATCCTTCCTGCCCCATCTCTGTAGACTGGGGCTGGCTAAGGACAGCCTCTTGCTCAGCCCTGGAAGAGCTCTCTGCAGCCTTGAGATCTGCTTTACAACTGGAATGTGCTTCTGTGTAGAACACCTGTGTTTTGTGTTTGCTTTGACACAGCCATTAAAGAGTTTGACCTCATAAGAACCCCAAGATCATGAATAAATTTGTCATGTATATTTTTTTAATAAAGATTCCCGTGTGCTTTTAAAAAATACTAAATAATTTACATTTCAGGGATCTTAAGTCTAATTGATATTGTTCTCACCTCACTCTGGACAGATCTAGTGAGGTGCTTGTTCTTTGTTCCATGCAATTGAGTTAGGCAGTCCCCAAGCTGAGCCCTAGCAGTAGGCCTGTCAGGCTTAAAGTCTCAGAAACTACTGCTGTGGAGCTAGCTACCTTGCAGATAAGCGAAGGCATAGTCAGGTCTGCCCATGATGGAGGCCACTCACACCAGCCCTGGAATTACAAACCTCCCCTCTGCTTTGGGTAAGAGGAAAAGTCTTACTGTTTTTTAAAGAGAAAACTGAAGCCTACATAATTATGAATCTTGAAATTGAAAGCAAAGGTCTGATTACGGATAGTGGTGGCTGCACCTTAATTCTCTGCCTCTACCTTCCTTTAAGGAAGCTCAGTTAAAATTAGGGTCTACACAGACCCTGTCTCAAACAACGACAAAACTAAACAAAAGAAAACTACACTTTCTCTTTTTAGGTGTGTGCACCACTAGGGCTCCAGCCTGTTAGGAAAACTGAAGTGAGAAGAGGTAACTTTCTTAAAGCCAAAGCTTCATAAACTCTCATGTACTTTTTTTCCTTGGTCTTCAAGTGATTTGTTCAGGTTCTGCCCTGAGCATGG
Source organism: Sigmodon hispidus (assembly GCA_004025045.1). Lineage (NCBI taxonomy): Eukaryota > Metazoa > Chordata > Mammalia > Rodentia > Cricetidae > Sigmodon > Sigmodon hispidus. The sequence continues at coordinate 28,991 of PVIH01004266.1, forward strand.
TCTCAAACACCTCTCTGGGTGTTGCTGGTAATGCCAACAAAGACTATAGTGAGAAGTGTCGTGAGCACCTACCCAGGAAGGTGGCCTTCATGTTTGTTTCTCTTGAGAATTAGCAGGGCCAGCTTTGGCACCAAGCTCCAGCTCCAGCCCCAGCCCCAACCCCTCCAAGTATCTGTCAACAGATGGGCCTTGGGCATTAACAGTCGCTAGATCCAGGAAGCTGGAGAGTGCATACTGCAGTCATGAGGACCCAGTTCAGATCCCAGCACTGACGTCAAACATAAGTTTGTATTAAGTCAATAGGTCAATTTTGTGATGAGAGTAAAATGTACCAGAATGTATATTAGAGATTAGAAGATATTAACTGTATTGTTGTATAGAATGAATGCACACAGACTTGACTGCATACACCCATCTGTAGTCTGTAGAATACCTTTCTGTGAAGGAGGCTAAGCCATAAAAGTAAGACTGGAATCTTATTTTTTGCCTGGGATGAGTTCACAGAGGTGGGTGGAACTGAACAGGTGTGGCAGTGCTCTTCAACCCTAGGCTGTGGATAGCATTTGACAAAGGTTTCCAAACGGGGTTTAGAAGAAGAGCATCCCCTAGCCAGTAACAGACTACCTAGAAACTGCACATGCTTTGCTGCACTCACTTGAAACTGATTTAACCTGGGAAAAGCTGCAACCTGCAATACTAGGAGGAAGAGGTAAGAGGGCAGCCCAGAGCAGGGTAACCCACATCACATTCAGTCTGCATTGTATTCTTTTACTCGGGCCTCAGTAGGCCTGCGCCAAATTCATGAAGGGTATTTGAGTTGATGAGTGTTACTTGATAATCCTGTCTAACAGGTTCCTTTGGTTTAGCCTCACTTAGCTCAGCTGCAAAATGGGGCTATCCTGGCACCTTCCCCTCAGAGTGGTTGATAAAGATAGATGCCCTGAACATATTTTGCAGCTTGCAGCACATAATTTTAATAATCACCACTTCTCACTAAGATAAACAGGCAACTTTGTCATTTGAAGGCTGTTGTTGTAATCCAGCCTTTTGTTTTGTTATGTTTTAGGTTAAAAATTTATGTGACAAAGTGGCACAATTTATCACTTGGTAAGTCTCAGCAAATGTGTTTCCATCACCAGCCAAATGACCTATCCCTAACCCTGACCCCTAGTCAAGTATTTTTTTCCCTCCATAAACAAGTAGCTTGCCTGTTTTGGATTTATCAGTAAACTATTCACTGCCTAGTCCTGTGGCTTGAGTGTGTTTCACATTGTTTTGTATTTTAAGGCTGTAAGTACATACAAGTTTCCACTTTCAGGTGAATAAACTCACTAACAAGAGCTTCAATAGGTTCTTTTCAGGTGAGGATCTGTACGTAGGACCAGAATTGCCAGGCAAAGACCCTTATGGAAGTGGCTAGACCATCCTACACTCCTCTGACAACTCCTACCTGTTCTGATTCTGTCTTCTTGCTAACAGTGGGAGTTTTCAGCGTTCACTTGGAGACAGACATTTTGGCAGGCATTGATTGGTTTTTGTTTCCCTCGTGACAAATGCTAGACACCATTTCAGTGCTCAGTTAGGCACTCCTGTACTTTCCTTAGAAAAGTCCCACAACACTATCCTGATTGGGTGTTTGGGTTGGCGCAATGTTTGCTTTTCTTATTACTGAACTGTAAGATTTATTTGTTTTCAGGTATAAGGTCTCTGTCAGGTCTGTTTTCTCCAAGCATCAGTCTAATGCTCATGTTAATGCCCTAACAGTTGTCTTCCCTGGGAAATATAATGACACATCATCCATGCAGTCTCAAAGTTTCTTGGTGCTTTATAACCTCAGTGTTCACAGTTAGATCTATAATGTAGTTTGACTTAATCTGAGGACAGACTTATTTCTTTACTAGTAAATATTTATTATTGTAGATAATGTAGTTTTGAAATATGCTCACATTGAGCAATGGCTAGATTTCCAGAACATGAGATCATTCAGTTTGTGGGTATTTCAAACTGGCTTTTTTCACTTAGCATTATGCACTAACTGTATGTTTTCTCAGTTTGATATAGCTCCATTTCGCACTTTTCCTTTTGTCTGGCTCTGCTGAAGTTTATTTATATACCTGTGCATAGGTTTGGCATCTGTGTAGGTGATTATGGTTCTTTTCAGTTCATTTAGGCAAATAAGTGTATTATTAAATTATATGTTTAGTTTTTTTAAAAAACAATTCTCTTTTTTTAATGTGCATTGGTGTTTTGCCTGTATATGTGTGTGAGGGAGTTGAGTCCCCTGGAACTGGAGTTATAGACAGTTGTGAGATACCATGTGGGTGCTAGGAATTGAACCTGGGTCCTCTGGGAGAGCAATCAGTGCTCTTAGCCCCTGGGCCATCTCTCCAGCCCCTAGTTTGTTTAGTTTTTAAGAATCTGCCAAACTTAGTTTCAAGGTACCTATGCTGAAGCCTTGCTAGCACTTAACACTGTCAGTGTTTTGGGTTTCAGTCTTTTTAAAAGGTCAAAGCCATACCTGTACCTGTGATTATCATTTTAGTTTCATTTTCCTAAGTCTGTTAAAATTGTGTTGTAAGCTGCCTTCATGGAACTTTTTAATTCTTTTCAGAATGAATGAGAAACTGCAAATCTAGATACCCAGAAGACTGGACATGTGCAGCCTATTGTCTAAGTCCAAGCACTATGGAAATCATTGCTTTGTGACTATTTCTGGAAGAAAGGTACCATACTGCCCCCCAAGGAATGGGAAACTGAGCAGGTCTCTTAAGTTTCTGCCACACTTCATCAGAAAAGAACAGCACTGTCACTTGTGTATCCCTAAATACTAAGTTTTTAGCAAAGGGTGGTGGTGCACACCTATTAACCACAGCATTTGAAGGTATAGGCAGGAAGATCAGGAGTAAAGGTTGTTCTTCAGTGACACAGTAAGTTTGAAGCTAGCCTAAGCTACATGAAACCCTGTCTAAAAAATATTTAAAGTCTTCTTCGAGTAAGGAATTCAGTTCTACCCTTAGAGATTTTCCTTCTCTACTCCGAAGCTTTATAAAATGAGTAACTTCATCTCTGCATGGGGCTCTGTTGTTACCTCTGGTTCCCCAAGGGCGCATCCCTGTCTGGTGATGAACAATCAGGGGCTATGTGCAGTTGCAGGCGCTATTCCTGAGCAGCCTGGCATGTACCTTCTGAAAGGGGTTTTCCTTCCCTACTATAGCCCCCCCAGATGTGCTCTTCTCACAGTGACCCCTCCGGAACCCTTCCTCCTTTCACCTTTCACAACACCACGCTCTGCTTTTCTCTTTAAATAGCTGTTTTCCTTTTTCAGCCTCTGCTTTTATCTTAAGAGACTTTCTAAGCCCATGCTCTTCAGCTAGCACAAAAGTCCAGATTCCTCTAGCACAGTGGTTCTCAAAGTCCTAATGCTGCAACCCTTTAATATAGTTCCTAATATTGTGGTGACCTCAACCATAAAATTATTTTGTTGCTACTTGACAACTAATTTTGCTCATCTTATGAGTCATAATGTACATTATCTGATATGCAGGATATCTTACATGCAGTCCTTATAAAAGAGTTGTTTGACACCAAAAGGAGCTGCAGCCCATAGGCTGAAAACCGCTTCTCTAGGATAACCTTTAAACAGACTGTTTCTCAAGTCAGCTTATTTAGGTGTCTAGTAAGGCATCTGTAATTGGGCTATCCAAAGACAGACCTGCCTAAAACCAGGTGTGAAAAGTACTTGACCCTAGTCCCCTATCTTTCTAGTCTCAGCTCCAGAATGAGCGCCTATGTGGTCTCTTCTCATTTGCCACTTCAAACAGACTCTCCTTTCTGCTGATAGCTCCTAGGTTTCTTCTCTCTTGTAAGCCTTAGTATTTCTCACCAACCTTTTAGTTTTAGTCTATCACTTTGGTCTATACCACCCTTCATGCTGATGGAGAGGTGAATTTTCTTGATGGCTCCATGATAAACCTGCTACCTGGGCAAAAGAATCCCTTGTGGTACTGTACTTGCCATCTGAGGTAGGAGAACTAAAGAAGACCTCTGTTCAGTCTGTCAAATCAGACCCAGCCATAATATCAAAACACTCCACACTCTGGCTTTGTAACCTGTCAGTTTTCCAGCTGCCAGTTATGGTGGAAACAGAGACCAACCTTCTAGGATGCTGTGAAGCTACACTACAGCCAAGACCAACTTGGCTCTGAGGTAATTATAGTTTCAAACCAGGGTTGAAAATAGGTAAAGACAGACAGTGATCATAGTTTTTTTTTTCTTTTAAAAAAGCTTTTAATGTGACCTCTTGGTGGTCCATAATCTTTACAAAGGTTGCCAGTAGCCAGGAGAGCATCTGTCAGCATTCATCATTGATTGTCTTGGTTAAACTTCCTTGGCTAAGGGCTCTGTTCTTTTCCAGCTGTACTGGGAATCAAACTCAGGGCCTCATGCAAGCTGAGCAAGTGCTCTAACAACTAAACAATGTCCTCACTCTACCTACACCCTTCTAAGTCCTTGGTGCTGATTCCAGACCAGCCTTGACTCCTACTGCTTATACTGACATGATCTGGCTCCAGACTCTAACCACTTTTAAGAATGAAAATAGGGACTTGTTTTAGATTCTCTTTGAGCAAATACAGCTAGGATACATTCCAGATTGGGTCTCAACTTAATCTAAAGGAGGAGGGGGCTAATAGATTAATCCAAGGTACAAACCTTGTGTTTATAGTGGGGACTGATGTGTTTCCACGGTTCAGTTAGAATGGGGCTTCTGGATACTGAGCAGAAGTCCCTTTCCCTTTATCAAGATAAAAGTCCTTTACTGAGTGTGATAGCCTTTGGTCACTTGCCTTGTGACTCTTGGAGCTATATGTGCAGGGCCTCAAGCCTACCAGCATGTCTTCTCCCTTGTTCCTGAATGACGGATGGGGCCAGCCAAGAGCTGCATGGGCCTTGGGCTCCTTCTGACCATGACAGTGCACTCTGGGTTCTGTTTTAATTCTGCAGTGCCCACCCAGGGAACAGGGCTGGCCCTCATCTGCCTGGTCATATGACCATCTTCTATATGGTCTCACCCAAGAGACCCCCTACTCCAGGGTCATCCTGTTTTTCTGGTGTTTGTTATTTTTCTTTCTTTTGTTCTGATGCTTCTGTTGGACTTGCCTCCACAGTGGGCTCTGGCTCTGGCTCCAGTGGAAGTGATGGTGGCTTTGTGAGCTGGGTTCCAACAGCACCTTGCAAGGAAACAAAACTTGAATTCTCAGTTACTCCATTTCAGAAGAAATCATTTAAGAAGGAACTCTACTGTCGAAACTATCAAGACTGTAATGCATCCTGCAGCTAGGAGGGACACCTATAACTACAGGAATGCAACATTAAGATTATGAAAATTAAAGCAAAAATGTACAACATCATGCACTTAGTAAGTAATGCATTTCTAAGCCTAAAAACTGACTATCCAGACAAGCCTGCCTGTATTGTTATCTAACAGCTTGCCTTCAGGAACAAATGCTGGTTTGGTCACTCTGGGCATTTCCCTCTGGCTAATACTAAATTGGCCATGAGTTTGCAGAGTGCAAGGCTGGGATCTCTGCTGGTAGAAGCATCTTATCCCCACTAAATCTTCACACAACTGTGTAGCCTCCTACCTGAAGGGAGCTTCCTGTATGCAGCTGCTGAAGACATCGCCTGTCCTAGAGCTTGATTGGAGCCCAGAGGCTGCTGGAAAGCAGCTGATTTGCTGGCTGAATTGGTCCGTTGCTTTGGCTTGGGCTCTTTGACTGGTTTGGTCCAGACCAGTGCCTCTCCAACCTGGAGGGCAGCTCCCAACTTCTGAGCCATCTCTACCATCTTGTGCCCACATGGGAAGAAAAAAAGGCACTGACAAGACCAGCAGAGCCAAGCTGCCTGCTGGTACTAGCAGTTGAGGAAGGAAGTACTTATAATAAGGAAATCACTTTCAAGTGCCAGGATTACAAGTGTTTTCATGCTTGGCCAAAGGAAATCATTCTTTAATGGTGAATACAGGTTGCTTACTAGATACGTTACAGGATCTCAAAATGCAACAATTCAAGTTTGATGCTTCACTGGCCAAACTGCCTGTTCCTGATAAGCTGTATTAGTGAGAACATATCTCAGTAAGCCTGAATTGTTACTTTCTTCTAGCAAAGTTTGTCTAAAAGTATAATTAATTCATGGCTGCATGAAGCCAAAAGAAACATGAGCTTATGATACCTTTCATCTGCTAACAGCTTGCTTAATAAGAGACATGATAATTGCTAATAGCTGACATACCTCAGAGTCAAATTCCAGAGGACTGTTGTCCTTGAGAAAATTGACCTTCTTCTCCATCTCCTGGTACTGAGCCAGAGCACCCTTTTTCTCACCCTGGTTATACAGCAGCACAGCATAGTTCAGGTTTACTAAAGGATTACACCTGTGGCAGAGAGACAGGAATCTGTGGGATGGGGCTCTGCAAGTTATTTTAAGGTCATTCTCATATGAGATCCAAACAAAACTAAGTAGGGTTGTCCCCATTAAGCAGCAAAGTGCTGTGTGCCTGACTTGAGTCAAGGAACTGCCTGCTCAAGTAGCTAAATAGGATCAGCACTAAAAAAGCAACACAGGAAGGGTTGACCAAGAGGCCCGGACCTGCTGTGGAGCAAATGCTGCTGGTATAAATTCCCCCAGGAATTTCATTCATTTTTGATTAAGCTGATCCAGAGTCTCACCTGTTAATCTGGTTAGCTCATAGTTTATCAGCAACCCAAGCCACAGTGCTGCCAATTCTGACTTGCTTTGGATTCCTGATTACAGAGCTCAAAACTAGAAGTTGTTTTCTCAGGCTTTTCATTCTTGCCACGCTCTACTCGTCTAAGAACCACAGCCTTCCAACTTTATGCTGCACAGTGGCTAAGCTTACTCAGCAGCACTATTCCTATGGCTGGCCCACTTTGGCCCTTCCCCACTCACTTATCCAGGCGGACGGCTTCTGCATAAGCTCTCTTTGCATTTTCTGTATCTTCCAGATTGGTCAGAGCCACTGCCACAGAGAAAATCAGGAGAGCTCACCTTAGCAAAAATAATACTTTAGACCACTCTCAAAATAAAGCCTCTTTCATCCTTCAGCTTAGATGCCTCACCACAACAACCAGCTTCAGTCATGTGTCCTACTTTTGCCACTGCTTTTCAGGTATTGCCCTTATTCACGCCTAAACTAAATTCTCCATTTGTCCCCACCCGCCTCCATCCTCTCGCTGGCTTACAAATACACTACCTAAGAATCCTCACTTGTTCCCATCATCTATAACCATGGTCTCTAAAACTTTTAGTGAGCCACAGACCATTACCTTCTTTTTTCCCCTAAATCAGGATTTCCCAAAAGCCTAATATATAAACCTAAAAATAGCTGCTCTGAAAGTACTGGCAGCTCAACCTCCCCAGCAGCCAAACAGGCAAGTACGAGATCTAGAAGTACAGAAGGACCCTGTACTGTTCCACAGCCACACACTATGTGGCCATTCAATTCTAGCTTGTCCATAGGACTGTGTGAGGCTGGCTCTACTATGTTAAGTTAGAACTGATGCTTCTGCCCTAATGTAAGCATGAACACTCTTATCTTACAGTACAGCTCTAAGCCTCTCCTGAAACTTGAGTTCGCTTTGTGTTTGGTGTCCTTCAAACAAACATCATGTAATTGCTTTTGACCTTTCTCCCATAAATTGAAAACACCACAATAATGATCAAAATACACACCAGAAAATCTCCCTATAAGAAATATTTCCATAGTTTTTAAAAATTATTTTTATTGTGTTTTTTGAAACAGTGTCAGGGACTCACTAATGTAGCTCAAGCTGGCTTCAAATTCATTAGCTTCTTCTCTCTACCTCAAAAGCTAGGATTACAGACATGACCCACCTCTGCCCATTTTAATTTTAATTTACTTTGTATGGCATAAATGGAAGTTGGAACTAGAATGATAGTCTAGTTTGACTTGAACTACCAGTTATATTAACAAAAATAATAATGGGATCAATGGGACAGCTCAGCTTGCTGTCTGATGACCTGACATGAATTCCTGGAACCCACATGACAGAAAGAGACAAACTCTCCCTCAGGTTGTCTCCTGACCTCCATATGTGCACTGTGGTATAGATTTTTTTGTTTTTGAAAATAGACAAACTATTTAGTAACCATGATAAACCTCAAAGGTTTAACATTTATTATGTTTAACCACATAATCCTCACATCAATTCTGAGTATATATAGTTAGTGGAGGCAGAACTGTACTTCACACCTAGGTTCTTAATTATTGAGCTCAAATCAATTAGGTTCAATATATAAAAGAGCTGTTAGTACAGCTCAGCAGTAGAGTGTTTATCTAGCTACTTGCAAGACCCAGAGTTCAATCTCCAGCACCCCCCCCCAAAAAAAAAAGGAAAAAGAAAAACTTAAAGGGGAAATTGTGGGGGGCTGGAGAGATGATTGAATGGTTAAGAGCACTTGCTGCTCTTGCAGAGGATCTCCCCCCAAGTTTAATTGTGAGAACACCCACATCAGATGACTCACAACAGTCTGTAACTCTGGTTCCCAAAAAACCCAATGCTTTTTTTCTGGACTCACATGTGCATAAATTAACATACAGAGGCATGCAGATCTCTGAGTTGAAGACCATAATAAGTTTCAGGCTAGTAAGGAGCACATAGTGAGACCCTGGCTCAAAAATAAAGAAAGAGAGAGAAAGCACAGATGATTGTGATTTAACTTGTTAAGACCTGGAATTCAAATCCCTGAGGTTAAAAACAACCAGATACTTAGTCACCTTTTCTTTTAAACTTCTTCAAACTCTGAGGCAGTAATTTTGATTCTTGCAGATCTCCAAAGGAATGTCTCTTTTAGGGCATTTAGCTGCTAATCTATGATACTAATTAACTTTTCCATCATTACAACTCACAAGAAGAGGTTTCTATATAAATGCCCCTTACCAGCCAAGAGCATGTAGAGTTCCCCCATCTTTGGCTGGAAGTTGATAGCTGCACTGAGAAAATGGAATGCTGATGCATACTGCTGCATAGTCAAATGGACAAGGCCCAGATTGTACAGAATCTTCCAATCGAAGGGTGCCAAGTAATTGGCTCGTTTAAGGCAGCTGATAGCCTGCAGAAACAGGGGCATTCAACTCAAGGTAACACAAGCTCAGCAGACCCAATAACCACATGGATGAGTTTGAACAAGGACTATAAGGAGCACTCACCGCCACATATTTCTTCTTGCCAAAGAAACACATTCCAATGTTATTCCAAAGTGGAGGGCTTTCTGGAATAGCACAAGCTACAACTCTGTATTTGGTAAGGGCAACGTCAAAGTCCCCATGGGTCTGCATCATACTGCCTGCTGCCAAGATGGCCTGAAAAACAGTGCATGTAAAATGAGTAATTCAGTCATCCAAGAAATTCAAGGCCATGACACAGTCTCCTGATGGTTCACAGCACAGACATGACCAAGAAACTTCTTCTAGGTATATAAATATATCCAAACTACTAGGAGAAGTGCTCCTAAGAAGTGTCCTTAGAATCCCACAGCATAAAGGCATTTAATGTTACTGGTTCTATCTAGCTCCATTTGTCTCCTACTTCTAGCTAGGGAAATCAGTATTCTGGTAACTACTATCTTTCATTTTTGTATACTAAATGCTCCAGATACCTCATTACACCTTTATATGGCTACTTAATAAGATCTTAATACCAAGTTCTTTCTGGCTCAGGATGCAATATGAGTTGACTTTAGTTTTGGGGTTTTTTTTTGTTTGTTTGTTTTTTGTTTTCCAAGACAGGGTTTCTCTATATATCCCTGGCTGTTCTGGAGCTCAACCAGACTGGCCTCGAACTCACAGATATCCACCTGCTTCAACCTCCCAAGTGCTGGGATTAAAGGCATGTGCCCACCATGGCTGGACTGGATTTATTTTTTTATCAGCCCAGCCCTATAACTTCTTTAGGAAAGGTATCCCCAACAGAGCCAGGCTACTGACTTACTAAATGATGACTGAGTTTGTATCTAACAGCCCTATCTAGTTACCTCTCCCTCAGTAATGGTCATTCACTTAATGTTCTTTCTTACCCCAAGTCATTCTGGAAATTATAATTTCAAATTCACTAAGATCAAAACATTGTTCTTCAATAATTGTTGTGGAAGCTTGGCCAAATTCTCAATTAATACATGAACTCTAATGGCACTTAGACTTTGTAACAGTCTGTTATCATAAATGTGCTCCTTCTGAAGAAGCTGAACATAGACATTTTACAATAGTTTCAGTAAAAAATAACCTTTAAAAAGATATATTTATTTATTTTGTGTTCTGCCTGCAGGCCAGAAGAGGGCACCAGATCTTATATGGTTGCTGGGACTTGAAATCAAGATCTCTGGAAGAGCAACCAGTGCTCTTAACCTCTGAGCCATCTCTCCAGCCCAAGAACTAACTTTTAAAGGTAAGAATTATAAATAACTTCCCCTATTTCCTAGGGTATGATCATCTGTAGAGGTCAAGGACCATTTACAGGCTCTGTAGTTACACACCCTGTAATACCTTGTAGTTGGCAGGGTCATAAGTCAGTGCATTCCCAAGATGTTCAAATGCCTTCTGGTAAACACCGAGCTTGAAGGAAAGCAAACCAAAGAGTTTACCTCAGGGGGGAGATGTCAGTTCAGAAGTCTAGCCAACTGTACCCTGAATGGAAGCATGCAGCCATTCGTGAGTTCTCTTGACCCCATCCCACCCGCCAAAATTATAATAATAATAGAGTAGCATACCAAATAAAATGCAAATCCCCAGGTTTATGATTTTCTTATTTTGTTTATTTTTCTCCTGATAAGGTTAAAGTATCTTGTACAAAAAAAAAAAATCATAAACACTCATTTTAATCGATCTTAATGCCTCTTGGCCAGGACTGTAGTAGTTATTAGCTTCATGTCCCTTTGGGCCTGCTCACAGGCCAAAGCCCAGAGGACCCAGAGTTAAACTCTTGGTTTTTTTAAAGCAATAGTTATAAAAGCTACTTCAGAGGTACATCAGCTGAACAGGGACCTGTAGGATGGGCAGGGTAAGATGGCTCAGAGACCTGGGGCTGCAGGAATTTAGGTGGACAGAGGTCCCATCCACACTTAGGAATCTGAAAGGAGGAGGAGGTTTCCTCTCTAAAAATACATCTCTTGCTCCTATCTCTTGTGCGACCTTAGCTAGCAAAATTATCCAACAGGAACTAACTATATCTATCTATCTATCTATCTATCTATCTATCTATCTATCTGTCTGTCTGTCTGTCTGTCTGTCTGTCCATCCATCCATCCACCCACTTTCCTTATCACAGAAGAATTGCTATTATACTAGGCTGAAATAGAATTATGACTTGAGAGCCAATGTTAATTCTTCTAGCAATGAGTATATAAAAACAAACCAAGATATTGCACAAATCCTATTTAGTATTATAATAAAAACCTGGAGCATCATATTGGGGTAAAGCTGGAATATCAGAGAGAGGAAACAGACCTCAGCCAATTCTCACTAAGCCAATGTCTCAGGCCTAATAGGGTAAGTGCTATCTTCATAGGTCCTCAGCTTGATTGATCACTCAAAGAGAATGGCAGAATTTCTACTTTTTCCTGCCTTTCATTTCTTTCCCCACCTAGCTATTTTATTTCCTGGTTCAACTCCTAGAGCTAAGATTAAACATGTGAGCTACCACTGCCAGGCTGTTAGGCACTGAACTCACAAAGAACCAGATGGACCTCTGTTTCCCAAGTGATGGGATTAAAGGCATGGGTTACCACTCCTAACCTTCATAGCTTGGCTAAGGGTGATTCTGTCCGCTGATATTCCACACTAATTTTATTAAATATACAAAAACATATCACCAATCACCACACCAAGGTTCATGTGTGCACTGTGACTGTTAGTAAAATGTGCCATAAAGGAAACCACCATAGATACAAACACTAAATCATTTCTAATGATTACCTGTAAGTAGAGTAATCCCAAAGTTGTAAGAAGGTCTGTATTTTCTGGTGAGAACCTGTAACATAGAGAAGCTCACAAGGAAACCATGGTTATGAGATACAGACTTGGACAGCCATCTGCCTCACTGCCAACACCCAGGACCCTTTATTAATCTTCTGCTTTCCCATGTAAACTTCTGAGGGAAGTTTGGCAAATCATTTCAATTCTGGCAACAGAGAAGACCTGCTCAGCAGAACAGAACAGGGCTTAAAATCCAGACTCCTTTTCAGGGCCTTTCTTTTGGACCAACAGCAATCTTAAAAAAGAGCTGTGTGGAATGATTCATCACACTGAAAATAACCAAACTTAAGCCAAGTCAGTGAGGATACAGTTATGCCAGTCCCTCTGTTGAGAAGTCCCTTTGCCACTTTCCCTGTACTTACAATGTAGGCAGCCTACTTGCTACATCACTTAGGATTCCAAAGCCCCTGACGCCGTGTTCTCTAACCTAACCTGTCAAACTAAATGAAGGAAGGAAGGCACACACCAGACCTTGAAGAGGCACAGACAGACACTGGGTCTTGGGAGAAAACACTGAATGAAGTGTTATCTGCCTTCTCAGTCTCTCATTGATACTTGTCTTTGTCAAAAAGCCAAAGCAACAGAATTGAGACCATCTGAGTATAGGATCATCAGTTTCAATGATTAAAGCATCAGAGATTAAAGAGCTATCCCCTGCTTCAAAGGAAGGAAGAAGGATGCTTGTTACTTGTAGGAAGTCCAGAACCTGTAGAGCCAAAGCCCAACCCATGCCTGAGCTGGCAAACAACTTCCTCAGTGCAACTGAGAATCTGCCTCTCACTTTTCTGTAGTAAGTCTCCATTTTAATTATGTTCCCTCCAAACCACACATGTAACTTGTGCTTCCCGTTCTTCTGATTCCATCAGTACCTGTCCCCTTCCAAGAACAGTCCTCCCCAAAGCTTCGCGTCTTGAACCTACCTTCTCAAATACTCAACTGTCTGGTTTTCTCCTTTGGAAAGTTGAGTGACTCATGTCTTAGTCATAACTACCTTAAAATGCCAATTTGTATAGGACAGGGGTCAGGAACAGACCTACTCTCCATTATTATAAGAGCCTTTGACTTCTATGGCTCCTTTCTATCTGTCCACATAAGCCTGAACTTTTGATGACAGAAATTGCTGTAGCTTACCAAACACAAGAGATTTTTCTGTCATAAAATGTGTTAAATAAAATGCAGAAAGCAGTGCTATGATTGATATAGCCAGGAAGTTCACCCTGTGGTCAATGAAGTTAAGAAGTGACCAGTACTCTGCACCAGTTCAAAGTTTTAGTCATGAGTCACACATAGTCTATTCTGTGATCAAATGTGACACCTGACCATTTTACTGCAGCCGTTGTATTTAAAAGAAACAAGCCAGGTGCAGAGGCAGGTGGATCTCTGTAAGTTCCAGGCCAACCTGCTCTACAAAGCAAGTTCAAGGCAGCCAGGGCTACATAATGACATCCTGTCTCAAAAATAAATAAATGAAACAAGATAATACTACACAGAAAAGACAAGATTTCATGTGTCTCTAGAGAGGAAACTTGGGACATGAGAAGTTCAGTCATCCACTATGAACAGGTTAGACTACCCTAATGATATTTTTAAACACACAGCAACAAGAACAAAACTCATGATATGGGACTGGAGTACAGCTCAGCTGTAGCACTTCTGTTCAGCTAAACATGATTCTATCCTTAGCATAAAGAATTAAAATAACAGTAACACAAGACACATTGATCTTAAACTAGTAAGACCAGATGTCTGATACTCAGCTGAGAGATTTTTGTTCCTAATATGATCTCTAGGAACACAGGATCTGCTATAAAGTATTTAACTAGACAATCACACTGCCAGCTGACTCCAAATTTTGTGGAGTGCATGCCCGCCCACTTCCCTCATAACTGTGTCCTCCTACCTAATTGAAAAGTGTATAATTTTAAGGTTACTTAAAACTAGAGATGCTTACTCCATGTTTAGCTTCCAGTATCATCTTTCTTCAATATGGCCTGGAACACATGTTACAGTTAGTTACTCAGCTTTAATCATGCAGGTGAAAACAACACACCTAAGGAACCTAAATTCCCAGTTGGCCTATGAAGCAGCTAGCCTAGAACAGCACTGCTACAGAAGAAACCATCTGTTTTCCTAAGAGTTTACAGATCTGTTCCATTGCTCTTCTCATTGCTTCCAGTAGTTGTGTCCAGCCTGTGCCCATAGGCTGCATGAATTCCATGACAATTATCAATGTGTTGCAACAAAAATGGCAGACTTACTGAAAACTAAGATTTGTGTGTGTGTGTGTACAATTTTTGTTGTTGTTATTCAATTGTATAGTTCTTGAAGATGAACTTTGTAGATGATAATTTCATGTTGCAATGTTAAAAGAGTGGACATGCTGGTTAGAGTCTAAGAGAAAGAGACACTTACTCCACTGCTTTCTTGTAGATCTCAATGGCTTTGTCCAAGTCCCCCTCCAGTAAGTGGATCTTCCCCAGCATTATGTAAGTCAGATCATGCTTGTTAAGCTGGAGGGCACTGTGCAATTGTTCTTGTGCCTAATTAAAGTTTAATAGAGCAAAGATAACCAAATCAATACCATTGAAGGACAATGGCTTTCTATGGTGAATGTGAAGGCAGAGCCTTGATATTTTTATGTGGGAATACCATATCTCAGAAAATAGTTTTTACCACCTAAAAACCAAGCCTAGCTGATCTTGCTGAGTTCACATAAGATGATCATGTTTTTGAATGTTTTTTGTTTGACATTTACACCTATGACTTAAACTTCATAACTTCAAAGGGACATCACAGAATAGAACTTGATCCAAATACTTTGACAACCTTCACCAGCTGGGCCTTGTTTCCCCAACAATATGAAAACAGATGAACATAAAAGTTATTCTTGGGCCTGGAGAGATGGCTCAGAGGTTAAGAGCACTGGTTGTTCTTCCAGAAGTTCTGAGTTCAATTCCCAGCAACCACATGGTGACTCACGACCATCTATAATTGAGAACTGGATCTGGTGCCCTCTTCTGGCCTGCAAGGACATGTGCAGGCAGAACACTATAATAAATAAATGAATCAAAAAAAAAAGAAAAAAAAGTGGTTCTTATTTAACAAGTACTCATTGACTGCCTGCCTGCTGGTCTAGATGACTAGTGGAGGCCCGAGTTCAATCTCCAAGACTACACAACAAAGGACAAATATAAAATAACTTTTTGCTCTGGACGAGCCTACATCATTCATTCATCGACTCAATGAGGGCTTCTATAAATGCCAGGTGTTGTGTCTGTTTAGCTTGTTAGGTTTTGTCATGAATCTAAATATAACTCTCCACTTGAGTACAGGTCCAGAGACTAATCCTCCCTCTCCCGACTTGGCTACACTATGAACAGAAATATGAAGAGAAAAATTTAATCAGCTGTACAAAACTATAAATTCATCAAGAAAACTTATGTGTCCCACTAAATATATATTTTACTATATATGTTATATATATATATAATATATGTTTTACAAAAATAATTCTTATACTCCAACTGCTAATATGCAAATTTTTTCAGATTCCTGAAGGAGACTAGATTATACTATGCTCTTGCAAAGTGTGAATCAATCTTGGTGGAAGTAAAAGAGAAGAAAGCCTCACAGTCACCAAGTTAGTATGGAAACTACCTAATCACCATCACTACCCTTCAGAACTCATCTGTTCCTTAACTAAGACATGCTGCAGAGATGGCTCAGCAGTTAGAAACACTGGCTGCTCTTCTAGATGACCCAGATTCAATTCCCAATGCACAGTGGACAACTCATAACCATCAGTTGTAATCTCAAGTCCTGGCCTCCAAAGGGAACAGTCACACACATAGTACACAGACAAAACATCCATACTCATAATAAAACAAAACTCAGTCTACTTAAATTCATTTTCATTGACCTTAAAAGCAAAAATGAAGGCCAGGTATGGTGGCACACATCTTTAATCCCTGCACTCTGGAAGCAGAGGCAGGCAATCTCTGAGTTCAAGGCCAGCCTGGTCTACAGAGTGAGTTACAGAACAGCCAGGATTTACACAGAGAAACCCTGTCTCCAAAAACAAAAGCGTAACAAAAAGTAAAAATCAGTTTTTGTCAAAACATAAGACACTTCTAATAATCATGATGACACTTTAAGGTAGGTGTGTTTATGTATGTTTCTTTTAAATAGTATCTCATTGTCTGTAGGCTGGTATTAAACTCAGATCCTTCTGCTGTTAGTCTCTCAACTGGTGAAATTGAGTGTGCCACAATGGCCTGAGAGGGTCCACTTTTTGATATGCATTTTACTAGACATTTGTTTCTATACTAGAACAATGGAAGGTAGAGAAAGGAATGAGAAGGCAACTGGACCACCACTGATATTCTAGAGTCCTGCCCCGCCCCTTTTTTTAAATCCAAAGTAGGAAAAATGGATTTGAAAGTTGGCTCAGTGGTTAAGAGCACTGGCTACTCTTCCAAGGATCCAGGTTCAATTCTCAGCACCTACACGGAAACTCACCACTATATGTATCTCCAATTCCAAGAGATCTGACACACAGACATACATGCAGACAAAACACCATATAAAATAAAAATAAATCATAAAAAGTAGAAAAAATGAATAATGACAAGTATTAACATGGCAATAACTATAAAATGCAATTTTTACTCCCAAAGCTCTGTAGACAGTTGAGCCAATAGACAATGGATAGCGGCTCTCCTGTGACAAATGAACCACAGTGAATTCCAGCCAACTACCATCACCATTTTTATGTATTACCTTATTGAACTGCTTTAAATAAGTGTAGCACACTCCCAGGTTATGGCAGATCTCCTGCACACAAAGGAGAGAGTAGTTAGGTGTTAGTGGGCAGTAAGCAGTAATGCACAGCAGTCTAAAGATTAGTTCAGGCGCTTGCATTCATAAATACATGTGATTCTACAAAAAAAGTATTTCTAAATGTATTTTTAATCAAAATTATAAAACGTATGGTCAGAGTGATGGCTCAGCATTTAGGAACATTGCTTGTTCTTGTAGAGGACCTGAGTTTTCACTCCTACCCACATGACAGCTCACAACCTGCTAGAACTCCAGTTCCAGGGAGTTAAATGCCCTCTTCTGGCCTTATTGTGGTGTTTTGTTTTGTTTTGTATTTTAAGACTCAGCTTCTTTGTATAACAGCTGTGACTGTCCTGGAACTCTCTGTAGACCAGGCTGGCCCCAAACTCACAGAGATCCATCTGCCTTTGCCTCCTGAGTGTGATGCCACCATCCAGCCTTAAATGAATCTTTTCAAAAATGGTTTTAAACCTATAAAACTATTATCCTATCTGAAAAACAAAACTAGTATCTGTTTCATAATGGTCTCATTTTAAAATTAATTCTCTTAAACCACAATTGAAATAATGTCTATAGATTCCGGCACCTGTCCGGATAGTCTCTCTCCAGGACCAGGGTCAATCCCTACAGTCTGATCTCAGCTCTCCCTAGTAGACAAGAGCTAGGGTTTGGCTGTGAGGGGCTCCTCCAGCCACACTTAAAAGAGGGAACCTTGCACGGCCGGGCCCTGCCTCCAAGGTGAACTGCATCAGCCGAGAAGGACTGCGGATTTGAAATTCAGACCCCTGTCCAGAGTCAGTGATTGAGCAGATCCCTTGCTCAGAGGAGACAGGAGACACACAAGTCCTCTTGCCACAACTGACTAGGAGCTGCCTAATCATGAACCACTGAAGCCAGGGGCAGACGCCAGTGCAAAAAATACATATTAACAATATAAAGAACAACAAGGCAACACCAGAAGAAATTGATGGTTCTACAACTACACGACCTGAACACAGCAATGAAGAGGAAACAGAAGGAAACAACACCAAAAGCACCTTTATGAAGATTATTGAAGCCTTCAAAGAAAATATTAAAAAATTCCCTTAAAGAAACAGAAGAAAATACAAACAAAAAAATTGGAAGAGATGAACAAATCCTTGAAAGAAAACCAAAAAAAGATAAACCAAAAAATGAAAGAAACATTCCAGGAACTAAAAACTGAAATAGAAGCAATAAAAAAAGCACAAAATGAGGCAAAGGTGGAAATAGAAAATATGAAGAAAAGAGCTGGACCTACAGATACAAGCATAACCAACAGAATCCAAGAGATGGAAGAGAGAATCTCTGGAGTGGAAGATTCAGTAGCGGAAATAGATACATCAGTCAAAGAAAATGCTAAAACCTAAAAAGCCGTAACACAAAATGTTCAGGAAATCTAGGACACCATGAAAAGACCTAACCTGAGAATAATAGGAATAGAAGACAGAGAAGAATACCAGCTCAAAGACACAGATAATATATTCAGTAAAATCACAGAAGAAAACTTTCCTAACTTAAAGAAGGAAATGCCTATAAAGATACAAGAAGCTTACAGAACACCAAATAGATATGACCCCCAAAAAAGTCCACTCGCCACATAATAATCAAGCCACAAAATATACAGAACAAAGAATAAATTTTAAGAGCTGCAAAAGAAAAGGGCCAGCTTACCTATAAAGGAAGACCCATCAGAATAACTCCTGACTATTCAACAGAAACGATGAAAGCAAGAAGGGCTTGGTCAGAAGTTATACACACATTAAAAGAGCATAGCTGCCAACCTAGACTACTATACCCAGCAAAAGTATTAGTCACCATAGATGGAGTAAACAAGATATTTCATGACAAAGTCAGACTGAAACAATACCTATCTACCAATCCAGCCCTCCAGAAAGCATTCGAGGGAAAACTCCAGCCTAAGGATCCCAGATACACCCATGGAACCACAAACATTCAATAATCCCACAGAAGAAAAGCCCAGAGAAAGGAAATGCATACAAGCTACCACCAAAAATAGCAGGAAACATCAATCAGTGGTCACTAATATCCCTTAATATCAATGGACTCAACTCACCTATAAAAAGACACACACTAACAAGATTGGTACAAAAACAGAAACCATCCTTGTGCTGCATACAAGAAACACACCTCAACCACAAAGACAGACACAAGCTCAGAGTAAAGGGTTGGGAAAAGATTTTCCAATCAAATAGCTCTAAGAAACAAGCTGGGGTTGCCATCCTAATATCTAACAAAGTAGACTTTAAACTAAAATCAGGTAAAAGGGACCAAGATGGACATTACTTATCATTGCAGGACAAATTGGACAAGAGGAGATTTCAATCCTGAATATTTATGCCCCTAATATAAGGGTTAGGGTTAGGGTATCTATGTAAAAGAAATACTGCTAAAGCTCAAATCCCACATAAATTCTCACACCCTAATAGTGGGAGACTTCAATACCCTACTTTCACCCCTGGATAGGTCAACCAGACAGAGACTCAACAGACAAATAAGGAGTCTAACAGAAGTTATGATGCAAATTGATTTAATAGATATTTACAGAAGCTTCCACCAAAATGCAAAGGAATATACATATTTGTCAGCACCTCATGGAACTTTCTATAAAATTGACCACATAAAGCAAATATCAAAGGATACAAAAAAAAATGGAAATAATCCCCTGTATCATATTGGACCACCAGGGACTAAAGTTAGATTCAACAACATCAAAAATCACAGAAAGCCTACCAACTCATGGAAACTAAACATCACTCAGCTGAACTACCTCTGGGTCAAGGAAGAAATTAAGAAAGAACTCAATGTCTTCCCAGAATTTAATGAAAATGAATCCACAACATACCCAAACTTGTGGGACACAATGAAAGCAGTCTTAAGAGGAAAATTCATAGCACTAGATGCCTATATGAAAAGTCTAGAGAAATCCCACACTAGAGAACAGCACAGCTGAAAGCCTTAGAACAATTAGAAGAAAACTCGCCTAGAAGGAGTAGACGGTAGAAAGAATCAAACTTAGAGCTGAAATCAATACAATTGAAACAAAAAAGAATAATACAAAGAATCAATGAATCAAAGAGTTGATTCTTTGAGGAAGTCAACAAGATAGATAAACCCTTATCCAAACTAACCAAGAAGCAGAGAGAGAAAGTGTTCAAATCAACAAAATCAGAAATGAAAAGGGGGACATAACAACAGACTCCAAGGAAATCCAGAGAATTATCAGGTCGTACTTTGAAAATCTATATTCCACAAAAATGGAAAACCTAGAAGAAATGGACAGCTTTTGGACAAGTACCATTTACCAAAATTAAATGAAGACCAGATTAATTACCTAAACAGACCTATAACCCTAAAGGAAATTGAAGCTGTCATTAAAAGCCTCCTAAGTAAAAAAAAGCCCAGATCCAGATGGTTTCAGTGCAGAATTCTAACAGACATTCAAAGAAGAATTAGTACCATTACTCCTCAAACTATTTCACACAGTAGAAAATGATGGAATATTGCCAAATTCCTTCTACGAGGCCACAATTACCCTAATACCCAAGCCACTCAAAGACACAACAAAGAAGGGGAATTACAGACCAATTTTCCTCATGAATATGATGCTTAAAATTCTCAACAAAATTTTGGCAAACTGTATTCAACAATGTATAAAAAAATATCCACCATGACCAAGTAGGCTTCATCCCAGAAATGCAAGGATGGTTCAACACACAAAAAACTGTAAATGTCACCCATCATATAAACAAACTGAAGGAAAAAAACCACATGATCATATCCTTAGATGCTGAAAAAGCCTTTGACAAAATCCAACACTCCTTTATGATTAAAGCCCTGGAGAGATCAGGAATACAGGGAAAATATCTAAATATATATAATAAAGGCGATCTACAAGAAGCCAACAGCCAACATCAAACTTAATGGAGAAAAACTCAGAGCAATCCTACTAAAATCAGGAACCTTAGACAAGGCTGTACTCTGTCCCCTTATTTAATGTAGTTCTCAAAGATTTAGCTAAAGCAATAAGAGAACAAAAGAAGATTAAGGGGATACAAATTGGAAAAGAAGTGAAACTATCTCTATTTGCAGATGACAGGATTGTATACATAAGTGATCCACAAAATTCTACCAAGGAACTTCTACAGCTGATAAACACCTTCAGCAATGTAGCTGGATACAAGATTAACTCAAAGAAATCAGTAGCTCTCCTATACACTAAAGATACAAGGGCTGAAAAAGAAATAAGGGAAACATCACCCTTTATAATCGCTGCAAATAGCTTTAAATATAACCAAAGAAGTAATAGATTTGACAAAAATTTTAAATCACAAGAAAGAAATTGAAGAGGATATCAGAAAATGGAAAGATCTCCCATGTTCCTGGATAGGTAGGATCAACATAGTAAAAGTGGCAATCCTACCAAAAGCAATCTACAGATTCAACGCACTTTCATCAAAATCCCAACACACTATTTTACGGACCTTGAAAGAACATACTCAACTTCATTTGGAATAACAGGAAAACCAGGAATGCCAAAACAATTTTACTCAACAAAAGAACCTCAGGAGGCATCACCATCCCAGACTTCAAGTTCTACTATAGAGCTACAGTAATAAAAACAACCTGGTACTGGCATAAAAACAGACTTGTGGATCAACAGAATCAAATTGGGGATCTGGGAATTAATCCAAAAACCTATGAACACTTGATCTTCGACAAAGAGGCCCAAAATATTTAATGGAAAAAAGATAGTATCTTTAACAAATGGTGTTGGCATAGCTGGATGGTAGTGTGTAGAAAAATGCAAATAGATCCAAGCCTGTCACCCTGCACAAAACTCAAATTCAAGTGGATCAAAGAACTCAACATAATCCCAGCCACTCTGAACTTGATAGAAAAGAAAGTGGGAAATACCTTCCAACGAATTGGCACAGGTGACCACTTCCTAAATATAACTCCAGTGGCACAGACACTATGGACAACAATCAATAAGTGGGACCTCCTGAAACTGAGAAGCTTCTGTAAAGCCAAGGACACTGTCAATAGGACAAAACAACAGCCTAGAGAATGGGAAAAGCTTTTCACCAACCCTACAAGTGATAGAGGACTGATCTCTAAAATATATAGACAACTCAAGAAACTAGAGCCCAAAACCTTGAATAACCCAGTCAAAAAGTGGGGTTCAGAACTAAAAAGGGAATTCCCAGCAGAAGGTAAAATTAGGAATGGCTGAAAGGCACTTGAAAAGGTGCTTAACATCTTTAGCCATCAGAGAAATGCAAATCAAAACAACTTTGAGATACCACATTATACCTGTCAGATTGGCTAAGATAAAAGACACAAATGACAGCTTATGCTGGAAAGAATGCGGAGCAAGTGGAACACTCCTCCATTGTTGGTGGGAGTGTAAGCTTGTTTAGCCACTCTGGAATGCAGTATGGCAGTTTCTCAGAAAACTGGGAATCAATCTCCCCAAGGACCCAGCAATACCACTTCTGGGTGTATACCCTAAAGACGCACATTCGCACTCCAAAGGCATTAGCTCAACTATGTTCATAACAGCATTATTTGTAATAGCAAGAACATGGAAACAACCTAGATGCCCCTCAACTGAAGAATGGATTAACAAACTGTGGTACATCTACACAATGGAATATTACTTAGCAATAAGAAAAAAATATATCCTAAAATTTGCAGGCAAATGGATGGATTTGGAGAATATCCTCCTGAGCGAGGTATCACAAATTCAGAAAGATAAGCAGGGGATGTACTCACTCATTAGTGGACTCTAAACAAAAAAGCAAAAAGCAAAACATGTCCAAGCTGCAAACCACAACCACTGAACAGCTTGGGATCTGAAACACCTTGGAATGGCACCTTGCATCCCACTCCCTCCATAGGAACACCTGACCCAGTCTTGATGTTGGGATGAGGAAAGCAGATCTGCCTGGAGTGGATGCTGAACTAAGCCTATTGGGACCTTGGGACCTCCTGTCCTTGCTGGGGAGGAGATAAAGAGATGTGTAGAAGAGAGAGAGACTGGAAGGGATGGGAGGGGGAAGGGAGCTTGACCAAGGATATACATGGATAAAAAAATATGACTTTATTTATAAACAGAAAATAAATTACTAAAAAAAAGAAAAAAGAAACACCATGCCCTTTCCTCTTAGAGAGAGAGAGAGAGAGAGAGAGAGAGAGAGAGAGAGAGAGAGAGAGAGAGAGAGGAAATAATGTCTACATTACCAAGAACTGTGCCTTCAAATCAAGCCTGTCTCCAATGTTTGTATATATTCCACTTCATCATGCTATAAGAAGTACATGGACAAACAGAGAAACACCACCTTTCTTGTCATTTAATGCTCTGCACACTAGCTGATCCCTAACCTTGTGAATCATTGCTGTAGGTGCTATTTGAGAAGATGGCATCAATATACCTTAAACAACTAACAACACAGGAAATGTGGCAAGAAAAACAGAATCCTGTCTTAGGAGTATAGGAGAAAAATATCCAGGGACATCCTGCCAAGGCAACAGACACTGCAGAAAGATCTCAGGCTAACAGTTAGCAATCCTAGACTGCATGCTGCGATCTACTTCTGTTCTTCCACTACCTCACTGTGTGACCTTTGCCATGTCATTCCATCCCCCAAAGCCTCAGATTTATTTCTCTCTTGACATTAGTGGAAATTTCCCCTACTTAACAGTTGATTCTGGGGCTGGAGAAATGGCTCAGTGGTTAAGAGCACCGTCTGCTCTTCCAGAGGACCCGGGTTCGATTCCCAGCACCCACATGGCAGCTAACAACTGCCTGTAGTTCCAGTTCCAGGCAAACACCAAGGCAAATAAATAAATAAAGTTTAAAAAAAAAAAAAAAAAAAAAAGATTCTGAAGGCAAGACAATGGCATGCAGAATTTCTATCCCCTTGTTAGAACCAGACTGGAATACCATAATGAGTACAAGAAAGCAGAGCTAAAGGTTTCCTAGAGACATTTATTAGCTATCACATAAATGGTAACTGGCTGTTTGCTGTCCCAGTGAGTCATAATACCAAGTGAGCTCTTTCAGCTACATAGAGCAGCAGATTTGCTTCATCTTCCCTTTGTCCAGCCCTCCTGACTCATCTCCCACTTTTTTCTGTCCTATTCTTCCTGAGCTCCATCCGCAACTCACTGCCAAATGACTATCTCAACCATTTTCATGGTTTCAGTTACCAACTTGATGTTTGACTCCAAAATGTATTCATATATAAGCTAGAACATCACTAGACACATCTCAATTTAGGTATCCTACCAGAACCTAAAACTTGCTTTGTCTAAATTTTTGGACAAACAAGTGTGTATTTACTCGTGCTTGCCTTCGGGGCCCAGCGTCTTCCTGAGCTGCTTCCACCTCTAACTGTATGTGTACTTTCACCTTGGCTTCTAATGATTCAAACAACTCAGCTCTTGAGAGGTACAGACAAGGAGATCAGGAATTCAAGGCTATCCTCTGCTATACAACTAACTGGGCTAACTGTGGCACTATTTACAAAGATAAGGGGAATATGATAATAAGATGACTCAGTGGGCAAAAGCACTTGGCACCAACCCTGACAACCTACTGAAGCAAAGCACCAACCCCTGCAAGCTGTCCTTTGACCTCTACTCACCAGAGCATGTGTGTCCTCACATACATACGTAAACATACAGTGCATATACAAAATAAATAAACTGATGTAATAAAAAATTAAGTTAATAGCCACATCAAGAGGAAAAAAATAACTGAAACTGAAAATTAGAAAACAGTAATGCTGGCAAGATGGCTCATTGGGTCAAGATACTTGTGACCAAGTCTGCGGACCTGAGTTCAATCCCTTCGCCATGGGAACAAGCTCCCACAGGTTGTCCCCGCCCCCACCAACATACCCTATAAACACACAATAAATGAAATGTTATTAAACTTTTAATAAATAATGTCCTAAGGACTCTAAGGGAAGCCATGTTATTTCTCTACTATAATCAATCTACTTCTCTGACATAGAAAGGTCTCTGTAAGAATCAGTCAATAGTCTAAAAAGAACTAAAAGGAAAGTAGAAAGGTAACTGTGCAAACATAGAACTTCAAGACTGAGATACAAAGAGGGTGCTATAAGAGAAGCGGGGGCAGGCTTGGTGGGGCACAGAGGCAGGCAAAACTCTTGAATTTGATGTCAACCTGGTCTACAGAGCAAGTTCCAGGACAGCTCAAAGCTACACAGTGGGACTGTGTTTCAAACAAACAAACGAGAGAGAAACTACTTAGAAATGAGAACACAACTACTGAAATTAAGGGAAAGGATAGGCTACAGAATATATACAGCTAAAAGCAAATGTAATGATGTAAAAATGGATGTAAAGAATAAAATAATAGAAAATGAGAGGCAAATTAAAGGCCACAGAGCTACTGTGTCTGATAGGAAGTGACAACCAGTATACAGACGGGCTGATCATCCACTAGAAAGACACTCTTGTTTTCCTTATTAGGGAGTCCTATTCCAGCTGAGTTCCAGATTAAATGGTACTTTCCAGTCTTCCATTCAGAGTTTGTGGTGAAAGCACAGGCTTTATCAGAGCTTTCTTTGATTCTTTGAGCTCCTGATCTAAGAATTAACACTTCTGAGCTGTAGCAGTCACCTTTTGACTAACCATGAGTAATTCTCAACTCTGAAATTCCAGGACTACCAAATGAATGCCAAAACCAGTGATGTAGGTTTTCATGGGGGAAAAAACTCTTAACTTGTTTTTTAAAAAGATTTATTTATTATATATATGGTATACAGAAGAGGGTACCAGATGTCACTACAGATGGTTGTTAGCTACCATGTGGTTGCTGGGAATTGAACTCAGGACCTCTATAAGAGTAGCCAGTGCTCTTAACCTCTGAACCATCTCTCCAGCCCCTCTTAACTTGTAAAGAGAATATTTAGTTTGATTTTGTGTTGTACTTATACATAATCCCCAATTTATATAAATACATGATGGAAATACAGGGAAGGAGACCATGGTCAAATTATGAAAATGTCACAGTGAAATCCACTGTGTTGTACAATTAACACACACTAATAAGAAAGGGAGGATGATGGAAGGAAAAAAGTCATGACCCAAAGAAAGGCAAAAAACAGCTGACTGACTGCCAAGCAGATACAGGAAAAAATATGAAAAGTGCAATGAAAACATCTACTGATGCTTTCAAATTCCAAAGGTAAAGGAACTCAACTGCTAAAGCTCTTGGAAATGAGATGGGATAATCATAGCGAGCATCAGACCAGTGAAGAACTATCAGCAACACTAACAGCTGGAAACTATACAATGATGCCTATAAAGTTATGTAAAAATGCCATGCTGAACACAGAATAAAAAAGACAGTTGGATCATCTAATAAGAATTCTAGTCAAGGGCCAGGCACTATGAAGGCAGATCTCTCTGAATTTGAGACCAGCCTGCTCTACATAATGAGACCTTGTTTCCAAAGCCACTTGAGAAATGGAACCATTAACATGCTAAGAAAGAAATGGTATTTCTTACCCAGTCTTTCTGGTTGAGTTTAGCTGCTTCGTTATAGACCTCAGTGGCGGCTTTATGTTTTCCCAGAAGAAATCTGTGAAAATACATTTCCTACAGTTATTCAAACTTCATTATTTTTGACTTATTTTTGAGACAGGTGCTCATGTAACTCAGGCTAGCCTCCAATTCCTTGAACTTCTGATCCTCATACCTCTACCTAGGATTACAGGTATGTACAGCCACACCCAGCTAACCTAAACTCCAATAAGATTAACACTGTGAGTTCACATTTTATATATATTCCAAAGAGCCAAAAACTATTGAAACTTTTAAAAAAATGAACAGGTTGTGTGAGTAAGGCAAGGGTCAGTGTTGTGTCCCAAGAGCAAAAGTTCCAGAGACAGGGCTTGTATCAGCAGTTATTCTAAGACCTTAGCCTCATACACACCAATGTTGGTGGTATTCTTCTGTAACTACTTCCTATAGAATAATATAAAAATAAACAATAAACCAAAAAAGGCCAAATGATATGCCATTAAGCATGAACTACCATCATTTATCAACATCATCCAATATTGCTGAATACAAATCTCTTTCCTTGATTATGAATTTGAAGAAAAGAAAACGAATTGATGTCTATATAAAAATGATGCAAGTATGAATGGCAGTGTACAGAGAACATGGAGATGGCACCACATAGAACACTAGTCTACTCTGAAAAATTTTATGAAGACTTCAGAAATGTTTCCATTTAGGAATTCGCAGGCCATCCACTCAAAATACCACAAGCTTGTTAAATGTCAAATAGTCCACTAAATATTAGAACAATAGGCTATGAGTTGCCCATATGATTATGAAGGAGTTACAGTACAACACACTATGATAAACAATGTTCTCATCCAACTGGAAAGACCTGAGTTCCTTAATATTAGCTGACTGCCAGATTAATCCATGTTCTTCAAACTGAAGCCCATTCTACTTACTATTCACTGGCCTCCCACCTATCAGGCATCTGGCTGCCAGCAACATGATCTCCCCAGAATGCATTTCAGGAAAAAGCCTTTTTATTTGTTTGTCTTGTTTTGTTTTTTCAAAACAGGATTTCTCTGTGTAACAGCTCTGGTCATCCTGGAACTCACTCTGTAGACGAGACTGGCCTCAAACTCCCTCTGGGATCAAAGTATAGGACACTACTGCCTGGCCCATGAGAAGGCATTTAATGTGGTCCTCTGTGATTGATTGCTCTAATACTCACAAAGATCTGGCCACCTGCTTGAGGTTATCAGCACACTGAGGGCTGAGAACAGCACATGTCTGAAAGAGTTCTAGAGATTCTTGGATATTTCCTTCCAGGCGGAAAATCAGTGCTGCCAAGCAAAAGAAAATACAGAAAGTAAACCACATTCTTGAAAGACAAAACTGACATCAGAAAAACTGGAGGAGGAGGAGGAGGTAAGATACCACATCAAAGATAACTTTGGATAACTTCATCCAATCAGTCATCCCCAAATGGGTAGAAGCAAGTAAAGTGTTAGTAAGGTAAAGCCTGTAATAAGCTGACTTCCACCTGCCCACTCTGCTCCCAGTATCTTTTTGTACCCAGATAATGGTTTTTTTGCAGATCACAGAAATTCTCCATAAGAATAATATTTTGAAGGGCTGGAGGTGGCACTATTTGTTAAAAAGTATTTGCTACTCTTGCAGAGGACTGGGGTGCAATTCCCAGTATCCACGTGGTGGCTCACAATCATCTGTACCTCCAGTTCCAGGGGATCCATGATCTCTACTGGCTTCCACAGGCACCAGGCCTGAACATGATATACAGACATACATTCAGGCAAAACAATCAAACATGGAAAACAATAATTTAAATATATATTTTAAAAATCATATTGGGGGCTGGAGCAATGGTTCAGCAGTTAAGAACACTGACTGTTCTTTCAGAGGTCCTGAGTTCAATTCCCAGCAACCACATGGAGGCTCACAACCATCTATGATGACATCTGGTACCCTTTTCTGTATACTATATACATAATAAATAAATAAATCTTTAAAAAAAAACATATTCACCCAGTGTCATGCACCAGCCTCTAGGTATAAGCACAACACACAGAACTTCAAAGTTCGAACTTCAAAGGATACTGAAAAAGACATTTTTGAGGCATTATTTGAATTTAAGTATTCCCTAAGTGATTTGGTTGTTTTGTTTCCCAAGAACCTAGGCTAAATATATTTTTCCAGTAAGAAAAAAAAGCAGTATGTCTTACCTTGGACATAGATAGCATATTCACATAACCCCTGAGTCTCCTGAAGCTGTTCTTTGATCACGGCCTAAAAGAGAAAAACACCAGAGTAGTGTTTAAGTGTTACCAAGGAAACAGTAGAAATAGACAAGGATATATATGAGATACCTAGGATACTAATAATAACTAATCAGGTAGTTCCTTCAGGATTTTTTTTTCTTATGATTCCCTGTTTCAGAATGGGGTTAGCACTCAAAGAGCTCTCAGGGTATTTCTGTAATATCCCCCATTTACAACACTTTAACAGCTGAAAATACAGCCATTAAGAGCACTTGCTACTCTTCCAAAGGGCTGGCTTCAATTACCAGCACCCACGAGATAGTTCATGACTAACTCTAGTACCTGACACCACTTTCTGGCCTCTTAGAGCCCTGCTTGCATGTGGTGTACAGACATACATGTAGGCAAAACATCCAAACACACAAATCTGAAAATTTTTAAGTAAGTTTTCTGTTTTTTCATTATTTAAAAAAATAAGCTATGCATTTGTGGTACATGCCTACAATCCCAGCACTCAGGAGGTGGAGACGATATCAAGAAATTGAGGTTATCCTCTACTACCTATGGAGTTTGAGGCTAACCTAGGCTACATGAAACTTTGTTTCAAACAAAAACAAAAAATGAAACAATGAGGACAAATATGAGATGATGATTGCAATAACCCTACAGTCTAAACTACTGTATTGACCAGGCAAGGATGCAAACACACCTTTAATCCCAGCACTCAGGAGGCAGAAGCAGGTGGATCTCTGTTTAATACCCGGCCTGGTCTACTTAGCAAGTTCCAGGTTGGCCAGGGACACAAAGTGAGATCATATCCCCCCCAAATTAAATTATTATCTGGTTCGTGACAGAAAAATTTTATCAGCCTCTATTTAAGATCACTAGTGGTGAAGCTAGGAAAAGATGAGATGGCTTCTAAGCACATTACAGACGCTAGGGCATCTTCAAAGAGCAAATCATTGTGATAGGCTCAGCTCAGGTACTTTAGGAACTCAAAAGACAGCATCTGAATCCAACTCAGGGAATTAGGAAGGCTTGTCAAAGTGAAAAGTCTCAAACTATGTGTTGGCAAGGGGTGGAAGAAAAGCTGAGACAAAGAAAGGGTCAGAAAGAGGACTAAAAATGTCATCATAAAGAGTTTGAGTACAGTGGGAAAAACTATGACAGTTTTAAGCAGGAAGAAACTTGGTCCTATTTGCTATACAGAAACAAACTGAAAAACACAAGATCAAAGTCAAGGCTGGTAGATAAACTATTATTTAAAATAATGAAGTTTAAAGCAGGAAGGTAGGGGGTGCAAATTCAAGATATGAACTCGCAGGCCATGCTTCACAGACTGCTAGTGTCTGCCCAGGCGGCCTCTCACCCCTCCAAGGCGAAGTCTCTCACCTTGCATGCTTCATAGTCCTTCCGGATATAGTGGAGGTGGATCAGCCAGTTCAGTTTCTCCACAATAGGGAACTCTGGAGCTAGAAAATATATTTTGACATAACAAACAATATAGACAGTGTTAGATTTTCTCTTTTAGCATGTTCTCATGTCTAAACTAACTATAAGTAGTTACAATACCACATTAAATTCTTCACGGAATTTATGTAAATGCCTTGTTTTCTAAATTGTATTGTAAATTGTTTATTTTGTGGCTCTCCATGTGTCGGTACACATGTGTGCCACAGCATACATGCAGAAGTCAGAGGACAGTACTGGAAGAGCTGATTCTCTCTCTCCACCATGTGGGTCCTAGGGACTGAATTGGGTGCCTTAACCCACTGAGCCATGTTGCTGACCCTTGGACTAATTCTTGGTTGATATACAGTCCTCTTCTTGGCCTGTGGGTCTGACTCTAGAGAAAGGGTTAAATACATACTGGACTGATAGTCACAGCATATAGTAGCTCAATTATTTGGTTATTAAATGAGGTAACAGCAGGATGATTCCCATATTCAGGAATGGTATGAAAATACTAGTAATTATGTTAGATACTTGCATAATTAATTTTATAAATCTAAGCTACTCAGAATGCTAAAAAAATAAGCAGTTTGAGCAACACAGTGAATTTGGGCCAGTCTTAAACAAAAAGATAAATAGAGATGAATTTTTCCCCTCAGGAAACTGACGTAGCAAGACCTTGTCTTGAAAAAAAAAAAAAAAAATTACTTAAATGCCACACTTATTTAACATGTATATTAGTGGAGGTCTGATTTGTGCAAGAATTGAACACTTATTACAGATAAAAATAAGTGCACACACATGGGGCTGGAGAGATGGCTCAGCGGTTAAGAGCACTGTCTGCTCTTCCAGAGGACCCGGGTTCGATTCCCAGCACCCACATGGCAGCTAACAACTGTCCGTAGTTCCAGTCCCAGGCAAACACCAAGGCAAATAAGTAAATAAAGTTTTTAAAAAAAAAAAAAAAAAAAAGAAAAAAAAATAAGTGCACACTGACACATTAACCAAACAACATTTAATTATATTATAGGTTAATAATAAATCTAACTGAATAAAATAAAAACTAGACATTATGTAAGAATTGAGCCATTACAAAGCTGTAGAATAATGTAACAGAATCAATGAGACAAAGAAACTGGTATATATATATACATATATATATATACACATATACATATATATAGAGAGAGATAGAGACATATACATTTATAGATATATACAATGAATTTGCATACGGACCTTTTTTTGGTCTGGGTTTTTGAGATTCAGGAACCTGAGTTTTCTGAAATGAAAGAAGTTATCTGTGTTAAAGCAGCCCCATGTATTGCTAATTGAAAGCAAATCACATAACAAGAATGATCAAAAACTCACCAGTCATGTGCTCAATCTTTTAAATGAAGAGATGTATAAAGAGGCACACTGATAACAAGTTAAATTATCACATTATTTTTTGGCTATTCAACTTGCTCATAATAT
This sequence comes from Sigmodon hispidus, assembly GCA_004025045.1. NCBI lineage: Eukaryota > Metazoa > Chordata > Mammalia > Rodentia > Cricetidae > Sigmodon > Sigmodon hispidus. Next base: position 60,692 of record PVIH01004266.1, read on the forward strand.
ATAATGCATATTATATATGCATTTATAATGTACCAAACTTACACTGTATAACATATACTAATATTTGTACACTAAATTGCTAGATACCTCATAAAGTATATTAATTGCTCTACTTAGCAGCCAAAACCAGAAAATGTTTGACTTATTTTACAGTGTGTGTGTGTGTCTTACTCCCTTCACCAATGGGGATTCCTAGGACCTAAGTCTTGCCAGGCTCAGCAGTAAGCACTTTTATCCCCTAAGCCATTTCACCAGCCCATGATCTCTGCTTGATAAAAAAAAAAAAAAAAGTGGATAGCTCAGTCAGTAAAGTACCTGTAGCACAAACATGAAGACCAAATTCCAGTGGTCAGTACCCAAGTAAAAGCTGAATTCAGAATCATGTGTGTACTGGGGAAATAGAATCAAATAGATCCCTGGAGCTCACTGGCCAGCCAGCCTCGCCAATTCAGTAACTCCAGGCTCAGTGAGAGACTCTATCTTAAAAAACAAGATGGAGAGCAATAGAGGAAGATGCTGGGCATGAAGACAGTATACTAATTTACATTGTAACTTATTCAAAAACCTTAAATAGATTTTCCTTTTATCAGTTCCCTAATTTTATATATTATACACCATGATATAGGCCAGTTGTGGTGACACACACATTTATTCTCAGTACTCAGGAAGGCAGAACCAGGAGGACTTCAGAGTTAGAGAATAGCAATATATGTAGGACAGCTAGTGCCATATAGTGAGACCCAGGCTCAAAACAAAAACAAGAACAGCAAAAAGATTTATATGCCTTAATATAAGGGAAAAATACTGGTTGTAATTTTTTTCAGAAGTAAAAGAAACTTTTAAAAACATTTGTTTTATGTGTATGAATGTTTTGCCTGCACGTTTGTATAGTGAGTCTCTGTCTGGTGCCCACAGAGGTCAGAAGAGGCATTGGACCCCCGGGAATTAGTCATGGACGGTTGTGAGTTACCATGCAGGTTCTAAGAATGGAACCAGGGTCCTCTGCAAGAACAACAAAAGACCTTAACCACTGAGCTATCTCTGCAGCCATAAAAGTATAGCTAGGCTGGCCTAACACTCCTGATCCTCTACCTCTGCCTCTGAACATATACTACTAGGTGCATCTCCATAACCGGCAAAGAAACTCCACACTCAGATATATCACGTGGAAAGGTACCAAGGCAAGCATGGTGATGCATGCCTATAATCCCATCACTTAGAAGGCTGAGAAAGATGATCTCCAGTTTGAGGCTAACCATGGATACATAGGCAAACCCTGTTTCACAAAGTAAAACAACAGAACTGGAGATGATAGCTCAGCTGTTAAGAACATTTAATGTTTTTACAGAGGACCCAGGTTCAGTTCCCAGCACCCATGTGGTGGCTCAGAATAGGCTGTAACTCCAGTTACAGGGAATCCAGAGGCTTCTTCTGGCCTCTGTGGGCAGCAGGCACATAGGTTGTACACTCACACATATTCAGGTAAAACACTCATACATAAAATCTTTTGTAAAAAACTAAAAATGAAGCAATAATAGCAACAAAAAAAGTAAGGTGGGGGCAATAAAAAACATTGTATACTAAGTAATTCCCACTGAAATCCAGCCCTAGCCCAACAAATTCTAAAAAACTGTGCTGTCATGCAGTGGTACAGTACATGCCTAGCATGTATGAGATCCAGGTTTAACTCTCAGTTCTACAAATAATAATAATAAAAGTAATAATAATAAAGCAAATGTGGAATACTCAAAATTTCAGTTTATAGACTCTTCAGCTTTTAAAAATTACATTAGGAAAAAGAAAACAATCACAGAATGAAGGAGTGAAATGAGCAAATGAATTTGTAAAAGCATTTTGAGTATTCTCAGCATCTTGCTACACAAAGAAAAAGTGTAGCTTGTGGTATACACAAAACAGAAGTACAAAACTAAAAACAATGGAATAAATGGGCAGATAGCAATGGGTAGTAAAATGATTATTCCTGCAGTATGCAGAAATTAAGTCTGCATTCTAAAACGTCTTCAATACTCACAAAAGGAAGGTGCTATGAGAAAGTCTTACTAGACTAAAGGAGTTGGAGAAACTTATGTTCTCATGAAGCTCAAGATTCACACACACAAGGTCAGGAAAGTAGTGAATAACTGTAGAGAAGACTCTGGTGGGACTTACTGAAGCTGCGCAGGAATGCAGGTTTCGGGAGCCAGCACCAATGCTAGGGTGGGCTTTTCTTTTCAGCATAGCTGCCTTTAGGTCACCTGTGTTCCTATAAGTAGCCCCACAAACTCACTGGCTCACCAGCTAGTCAAGGGGAATCATTTCTTTGGCTTGTTATTAGTGTCCTACCTAGGGAGGAAATGTTTGTTTATATCTCCCCAAGAAAAGTTGCACAACATAACTGGTACCTAATCAGGGACCAATAGCACCAAAGAGGAGTGGCTGCATGGTGCCTATGATGATGGGTGAAGAGACATGTTAATTGGGGATAATCTGTCTGAGAGTGGAGCAGGGCTAATCCTCACATGGCAATCTTTCCTTAGATGCCTCCTTACTATAGGGGCAGTTACATGTGTCCAACTGATGAAGGCCACACCATCCAAGACTGCAGTGTCCTTAGGGAGGAATCCCAGTATGGGGTATAGGATACAGTATATAATATGAAGTAGCAAGCTTCCTTAATAAAGGGTGACCACCATGTACATATGAGGATATTTCCAACCCACTGATGTACTAGAGAATACACTGCAGTCTCTGAAAGTAGTGCATATGGAATGAGACCTTAGACAGGCTGTAATAGCTATTGTATAGACTTTACTGTGGGCAAGTAGCTGAGGCTCATCTGTCTGCCCCAAAGAACCTGCCTATGTAAACAAATGACAGGTACTGTCCCCTGCATCAGCCTCTCATCTGGAGGAAAGGAGAGGGTAGGATGGAGATGCTACCTGGCCATGTTTTACAGCTGACAGGACATAAGGGAAAGAATACAAGTCAGATCTGAAGTGCTATGTCTAGGACCCAAGAACCTGGAGCCCATGGGAAGAACTGGAGTGTAGAACACAGAAGTGAGAAGATGCCCCTCAAGTCTGACTTCAAGATGGAGGAAGGGAAAATCCATGATTCAGTGTGCAGTCAGCAGCCTGAATAATGGCCCTGAATAGGAAACTATGATAATTAGGGAATATTTTGCATCTGAACTCTTGGACTTGGGGAAGACTTTTAAACAGAGAATGAAAGAGTTCCTTATAACCTGGAGGTGGGTGTGACCAATCCAAGTGCCATGCAAGCAGAAAAACAGTAAATTAAATACTCATCCTTCCTTGAGCCAAAGGCTGAATAACCTAAGGCAAGGGAAATAAAGGCTCCCATGCCCTGACTCACTGGAGTCATTAGGGACACTTGGTTATTACAGGCTAAGGCCCCTGGAAGACAACAGAGGGACAGACATTACTCAGGGAATAGGCCCGAGAAAGGCAGGGTTAGATGCCCAGCCTACTGGGCCTGAAAGCACTATAAGATGGCTCAGAAAGTCTAACAATTTGAGTTCAACCCCCAGGATCCTCACCGTAGGAGGTCCTCTGACCTCCAGAAGGAGCAGTGAAATGGCTCAGCAGGTAAAAGCTATTGCCTCACAAGCCTGACAACCTGAGTTCCATCACTGGAAACCCACAGTGGAAAAAGAGAACTGCTTCTTGAAAGCTGTCACCTAACTTCTATGTGCATGCTATATATATAGTACATGTGTACCTACACTCTACACACATACTATAATGACTAATAATGGTTGTCAAACTGACTACACCTGGAATTGACTAACACCTAAGCAGCTGGGCACACCTGTGAGGGGCTATTCTTGGTTGGATCATTTGAGGTCAGAAGTTCCACACTAAACCTGGGCCACACCTTCTGTTGACAGCCCACGGAAGGTACCTTCTGCCTTTTGCGTTTTTGACCTCAGTCAAGTTTACTGACAAGTTCATCTATCCTGTTCACGACCCATTCTTTCATTGGTGCTAGAACCTATTCTTTGGGATTCCAGTGCAGACTGAAAACTGGAAGCTCTTTAGGAATTCCCTGGGACTCCAGCACCAGACTAGACTGCTGAGATAGCCAATCTTATGAACTGAACAACAACCAGATCCTTGGCCTTTCATTTGAGAGCCAGCCACTGCTGAACTACTTACTCCAAAGCATGTAAACCATTAAAAAAAAAAAAGGGGGCACTTAATTCAGCAGGTACTCAGGAGAGGCATGAGGCTTTAGTGGTTTTATTGAATCCCACATAAACAAGATCTTTATGAGGTAGGACAGGCCTTAAAAGATTTAATAAGCATATACATAAATTTAGTTTTAAGATGCTAAAGCATTCAAATGGAGATGAGAGAAAAATAAAGTAGAGAATGGGTTCTGTCCAGGACATTAGAAGGCAGATGTGGCAAGAGTTGTTAATGACAAAATTCACAACAAGAAAATACAGTGCCAGTGAACTTCTAGGCAGTGAACTTTAAAACTTAAGCAAAAATCCACAAAATCTATCAGTAACTTTAAAAAAAAAAAAAAAAAAGATGAAGTTTTTTTCCAGAGGTGAACAGCTATTTCTCCAGAGTATGTGGTGTCCATTTCTTCCTCACAAAAAAAAAAAAAAAAAAAAAAAAAAAAAAAAAAAATGGTGGGGCTGGTTAATGCAGGCCAGGATCCTTTCAACAGTCTAGTAATGGGAAGATAAGTGCCGGCACCCACAGCAAGCACAGCAGGATAAACTACAGCCCTGCTTCCCCTTGGCATGAATCAAGCTAACCTGCACAAGTCAGCCCCAGCCAAGATCAGCAGAGGTAGGAAGGCAAACATCAGCACCCAGGATGCTTGTAGAAATGACGAGATTATATAGGGCTAGCCACTCATGCAACTGTTATGCCCAACATTGCTCTTAGAGTAAAAAATCGACACAAGTGATAAGATCTTTACATGTTATATTGAACCTTACTAACGTTTCATTTTAGCATCTCCTTACCCACCCAAGATCATCTAGTACTTGCAGCAGACAGCACTGTTTTTAGTGATTCTACCCACCCTCTATAAAAAGTTTTCAATAGTGCTGGGAAGATGCCTCATGGAGAAAATGCTTGCCCTGCAAGTGTGAAAACTGGAATATAGATACCCAGAATCCACATAGAAGCTGGGTAGACATGGCAGGCAGAAAGAAGATCCTCTAAGAAAGCTGGTTAGCTAGAGTAGCTGATTGACACAATCTGAGTTCAAATGAGAGACCCTGCCTCAATAAATAGAAGTAAAGAACAGCCAGGCAGTGGTGGCATATGCCTTTTAAACCCAGGACTTGGAGGCAGAGGCAGGTGGATCTCTGTGAGTTTGAGGCCAAACTGGTCTACAAAGCAAGTTCCAGGATATCCAGGGCTACACAGAGAAACTCTGTCTTGAAAAACCAGAAAGAAGTAAAGAGCAACAGGGAAAGACACTAGATATCATACATGTGGGTCTCCACATGCATCATGAGCTCACTCGCCCACCATATACATAAGCCCACACATAGGGAAACATACATCACACAGCATACACACAAATATATGCAAAAGAAAGCTTTTATGATATTATATTAGGCATTGAGAGTCTTACAGATTTCAACAGGCACCTGGAAAGACAGTAACAATAGTAGTTAAGGGGATCTAAATAAAAGCATGCATTGGTGGGAAAGGGCACCCAGGAGACATTAAGGTTGTTGGTACAAATCCTAGTATAAAGGGTGGGCAACCTCCCATGAGTTACTGGCTAAGGAGGCCACTAAGGCTTCCAAAATAATACAGAGTACTACTACTGCTGTTGGAGGCAAACCAGAGCTAGTCAGAGAACTCTACTGCTTAAAACAGCACACGCTTCAGTTGGAGGACATGAAGGTGTCAGGGTGAAGTTGAGCTGAGAGCTACAGCGTTGCTGGCTGGCTTTCCAAATGTCAAAAGCAATATGCAGGCTGGTGGGGATAGGGAGATGACTACTGCTCACAGTCCTGCTCTGCTGTGGACCTGCAAGCTCCAATACTAACATACCAGGCAAGATGTACCCGCTAGGTTAACCAACTACTTTCTGATTCGACTGAAGGCTGATTCACTGGAGGGAACATCTGCCTGGTAGTATAAGCTAAAACAAAGAACTGTGGGGAAGCCACTGCTGTAGTTTTATTATAAAAGCGTGACATGCCTGTTAACTGCCTTCTAGACATTTGTTCTTGGGCCCACAGATTACCACTGCTATTGTCTTTGGTTGGCCATAGAGGGTGTAAAACTCATAACTTTGTCAGGCTTCTGAGAATAAATGACTGTTGTGATAGCGTAGTAACCCAAAGGCCCAATGTTCAAATCAAAAATAGAGGAAAATAATCAGTAGCAAACCTCCAAAGTAACTGAGAGAATGTCAGAGCTGGCAGAAGTGGTGTGGTGCTGTGTGCTACTACCTCCAAACTGCAATCCTTCCTCCTGAAGGGAATGGAGGCTCACAGGACTGGAGGAGCTAAGAAAATGTACAAGGAACTTTTCAGAAGCTCCGAAGGTACCAGAGGCACAAGGTCTCTCTCCAAGGAAGTGACACTAACCAAAGGCTGTGCAGCAGCTCTAGGTACATGACTTCCAACACTTAAAATCAGAGAACAGAAGGACAAGAGAAGCAAGAGAAAAGCAAAGCGAAATTCTCCAGTCAAAAGAAAAAAAAAAAAATCAAAGAGGACCTTTAAAAATACTAAGTAAAGTTGGGAGCTGGAGAGATGGCTCAGAGGTTAAGTGCAATGATCGTTCTTCCAGAGATCCTGAGTTCAATTCCCAGCAACCACATGGTGGCTCACAACCATCGATGAAGACATCTGGTGCCCTCTTCTATATACTGTATAATAAATAAATGACTCTTTTTAAAAAAAATACTAAATAAAGCATAATGGCATTTGTCCACAATTTCAACTACTCAGGAGGCTGAGACAGGTGGATCACTTAAACCAAAATGTTTGAAGCCAACCTAAGAAACACAGCAAGAACTCACCCCCCCACACCAAAAAAAAAAAACAACTAGGGCTGGTGAGATGGCTCCTTGGGTAAAGGCATCTGCTACCAAGCCTACCAACCTGAGTTAAAACCTAGGCCCCATATGGTAGAGGGAGAATTGGCTCCCTTACGCTATCCTCTGACCTCCACATGTGTGCTATGCTATGTACACACCAATGCACATCCACACACATACACTAAGTTAATCATAGAAAATGTTAAAAATATGGCAAAACATTAAAACCAGATCATGCTATTTTTATAAATACAAAATTAAAATGTTAAGGCAAAGAAAAGGAATAGGAAAAATATGTCAAGAAAATACAAAAAAGGAAACCAAGTATTAATATTAACACACTAAATAAAATGGACCTCAGAAAAAACATTCCAAAAATAAAAATAAAAAAAATAAAAAAATAAAAACTGGGGCTGGAGAGGTGGCTCAGAGGTTAAGAGCATTGACTGTTCTTTCAGAGGTCCTGAGTTCTATTTCCAGCAACCACATGGTGGCTCACAACCATCTATGATGACATCTGGTACTCTCTTCTGTATACTGTACATATAATAAATAAATAAATCTTTAAAAAAACCCAACTGGTTAGACTAAAGCAGAAAGGCAAATTTTTTTTAAAGTATGTAGAAAGTAAGTATTAAATTAGTATGTAAACTAATAAGAAAAAGAGCTTATACTAAATTATATTACAATTAAGAACCTTTGTTTTACAAAAGAGTTGGACATATATAGACACACACACACACAAACATGGTTAAATCTCCGGTTACTAACGTATAACTCATAGCCCTTGTTACCTCCTGTGGTTAGGACACTACTGGAACATTATTAAAGGTCTCAAAGCATCTCACCTCCTACCTCCTCTCCACTTCTCCTTCCCGCCCTCCGACTCCCTATCCCCAGTCCTCTTTCTATCTGTTCTCTTCCTCAGACATGCCATAGGTACTAGAATTTCTGTTCCCCAGCACAGCTCATAGAAACCTGAATCTCCCTTGGCCTTGGTACTGCTGGGTAATAAAAGATTTTTTACCCAGGTTGATATATTATAATACCCTGCCCCCATTCCAGATCATATTCTAGGAATGTTAAACAGAGGCCAAAAAAAAAAGACCACCAGTGCTGGGTTTTCCCACTCAGCTTTTTAACAACCATCCTTTAAAAAAAATAGTTATTTTATATGTATGAGTGTTTTGCTTGCATGTATGTATGCATGCCACATGCATGCCTGCTGCCCTCAGAAACTGGAAGAGGAAGGTGGATTCCCTGAAACTGGAATTACTGATGGCTTTGATCACCATATAGATCGATACTGGGAAGTGAACCTGGATCCTCTGCAAGAACAAATTCTCTTAACTACCAAGCCATCTCTCCAGTCCAGCAGTCGTTCTTCTACAGTAAAGTAGCCATAAAAATCCCAAAGGACAAATTTTAGTGTTTCTAGAGAGATAATACATGGAAGTTCCTGAGTGGAAAGCTGGAGAAAACATGGAAACTCTGAGTTCCTTCTCCCATGCCCTGTCCTATAGATCTCTTCATCAGAACCCTCATAATAAACCAATAAATAAGCATCCTGAGGGGCTGGAGAGATGGTTCAGAGGTTAAGAGCACTGGCTGTTCTTCCAGAGGTCCTGGGTTCAATTCCCAGCAATCACATGGTGGCTCACAACCATTTATAATGACACCTGGTACCCTCTTTTGTATACTGTATACATAATAAATAAATAAATCCTTAAAAAAAAATAAGCATCTAGATTTAAACAGCCAGCTGCTCAGAAGCAAATCAACAAGGTGCAGGACAATTAACACAGGAAGAGGGCAATCCTGGAGGCCGAGCTCTAGACACAAGGAACTGTCAGAACAGAATTAAATTTAAATGGACATCCATCTGCTGCTGCTGCTGCTGCTGCTGCTGAACTGCTCCCCTGTTTAGTGTATGAGGGAAACTCCACACATATATCTAGTATAGGAAGTAATCTGTCTTATTGGTGTGTATATGAGAAAAGAAAACTGTATCTAAGGCTTATTTTCTCCTCAGAAATGAACAAAAAAATTAAGGGGAGGTATTTGCATTACAAAAGCCCCAAATGACAAAAGATTACAGCAGAAACTACAATACAAACCAAACAGGATCAGAGAAGTAAAAAATATGCAACACAAAGAATCGGGACAGCTAATGATTTTTCAACCTCAATAATCAGGACAGTGCAAATTAATAAAACAGTAAGGCATAATTTTATATATACCATAACTGCAAAATTTTAATGAAATAGCAATCGTAAGGATGTAAGCAACCTAAAGAACTGTTGGTGGATGAATAAGTTATGATAAACATTTTAAGAGTTTTATATAAACAACTAAGCTGATGTACACATGCAATGACCAAGCAATTCACTGGCAGGTATATTCTAAAGCTCTAAGCCATAACAGCATTGCCAAGACTATGGTGAGGCAAGGGCAGGTTTTTATATATGTTTTTTCTTGCTGTGGTTCTAGTTTTTGTCTTGGTGTACCTAGGCTCACATATGCTAGGTAAGTACTGTGCTAGGATATTACACCTCTAGGTCCTCTCTTACAGCATCTATCTACAGATCTATGTATGGTTTCCTTTGTTACAAAACAAACATCACCATGTGGGTGCTGGGAACCCAACCTGAATCCTCTACAAGAGAATCCTTATGCAAGTGCTCTTAACCACTGAGCCAACTCTCTAGTCTCTAGCTCCTAGATCACTTTAAAATGAATAGATAATCCCAGCACTTGGGAGACACAGTCAGGAGTATCTCTAGAATTTGAGGCCAGCCCAGTCTACGTTATCTCACTCAAGGCCAACCAAACCTGCATGATGAGACCCAGCTTAAAACAACAACAGCACCCCCCCAAAAAAAACTTCTAGCTTCCATGCACTGAAAATGCAAAATGACTACAAAAACCAAAAGCCAAAACTTCTAGCAGTAAACTTAGCAATAAAAATAAGCAACTGAAGGATCAGGTATTAAAGTCATTTGAAAACTAAAGCTAGTCTCTTTCAATACAATTAGACTTAAACATACAGCACAATTTCTGCCATCAAAGAAATTAAGTTCAAGGTCTCTTATACACTTATCTTCTATACCAATAAGATACATGCTAAGTGCAGTGGCACACACCTTTGGTGCCAACACTACACATGAGATGCAGAGGCAGGTGGATCTCAGTCAGCTGAAGGCTAACCTAGGCTATACAGCAAGACCCAGGCCAGCCAGGGCAACATACTAAGACCCTGTCTCAAAAAAAGTAAAAAGGTATGTACAGCGGTACTGTGGTATTATATTGATCTTCACATCTCATATTTAGGATTATGTACATTATGCATTTCCTTTATGGTTGTAACAGGCCTCCAGACCTTGGTAAGCCCTGAAACCTTAGCACAACTGATTTCCTAAAGAAAGTGCTATTCAAGCCATAAAACTCCACACACAGACAGCATCACCTACTAAAACGAAAATAGTTCTGAGAAAGTCTCTGAATGTACTAAGCTTCCGTTTTGGCTTTGCTTCCATCTATCTGTTCTTGTTAACTTGAGTATGTCAACCCAGGCTATGGTTTTTGTACTTAAAAGCTCACCCTAAGAAAGGCTTGGTTCTACACTAGGATTCTGACCACCTACAGTAAAAGACTTTTCACTGGCTTAAATCTATATCCAGGCAGTCTTCTCTAGTGGATACCCCACAACAATGGTACCAACATCTTAAACCTAGTAACATTAATCATGCTATTCTAATTTCTAGTTTATGCATTGAGCTTACTTCTCTGTATTGAGTTTTCTGATTATAGACTGACATGATTACTCTAGACAACACTACATTATAAAACTGTCAACCAGAGGCAGCCAATTCAGTCTATATATTCCATGGTGTTTTTCAAAAACAATATAAAAAAACTAAAGTCATTCTATTAGTGCAGGGCAAGGTTTGAAACCCAACAGTAAAGTAAGGGACAAGGTTTCTTTGGGATTTCTCAGAAATTTGATCCAATTATGAACATATTCCTTAAAAAAAAAAAACTAATATCAAAACACTAAAAATAGAATAATCCAGCCTTGCCCAGTGACATATACTTATAATCCCAGTATCTTGGAGCTGAGACAAGAGAATGGCAGTGTAATGCTAACCTGGTATATGTGAGAAAAACCTATCTCAAAACAACAAAATATCCGTATGACCCAGCTATCTTCCTACTGTGTAACATAGCTAAAGAAAATACAATCATTGTATTAAAGAGATACTGTGCATCTATTGCAGCACTGTGCACAAGTCTAAAGTAGAGAATCAATGGAAGTGCCCAGCAGTGGATAAAAACAAAATGGGAAATAACTTGGTATGAACTCAGTCATACCATAGTCAAAGTAAAGGCTAATCTGCAGCAGTGTGGGAAAAATTAAGTAATTTAAGTAAAATATGCCAGGTAGAGAAAGCCAAGGTACGTTTTTATTCCTCTGTGGAAGCTAAAAAAGTTGATTTCATCGGAAAATAGAATAGAACAAAAGTGTAGGAAAGAAAGAAGATGGAGAGGGAGAAAGGGTCAATAATAGGAACCAAATACCGATAGATAGGAGCAAATATGCTTATGTTCTGCAGCACGGTAGGATGGCTACTTCTCACAATTTATATTCTACAAAAAACTTGGGGGGAAGGGGGATTTAATGGTTCCAAATCCGCAAAGAATAAATGCTAAATAGAAATGTTAGGGGCTGGAGAGATGGCTCAGAGGTTAAAAGTAATGACTGCTCTTCCAGAGGTCCTGAGTTCAATTCCCAGCAACCACATGGTGGCTCACAACCATCTGTGATGACATCTGGTACTCTCTTCTGTATACTGTATACATAATTACTAAATAAATCTTAAAAAAAAGAAATGTTAATTACACTGACTTGACCATTATACACAATGCAAATGTACTGAAGTATCATCACACTGTACCTCCTAAACGTACAACTATTATAAGTCAATTAAAAAATCCAGCTGGGAGTGATGACGCACTCCTGTAATCCCAGCACTAGGGAGATTAGGCTGGAGGACCGCTGCAAATTCGAAGCCTGCGTGGACTACACAGCAAATATTATGTGCATACACGACCCGCACAAACAATCAAGGACATGAGACAGGTGATGTACAGTGATGCAAAAAGTCAATTACTACTGGGTCAGCCAGAATCCAGCTAGGCTACCCTGGGGAATTAACTAACGCTTAAACAACTGACTTCTAAAACAGCACATCTCCAAAACATAATCACGAGGGAAAGCATGAGCCAGTAGCAATGAGAAGGCAGGGCAATGAGAACTTCCAGGCTTCATCCAATCAAATTTCTAATCCATAAATTATCAAAAACTGCCTAGCGGAGCTGCAGTAAGGCGCCCTCCGAAAAATCAAAAACACTAGAGGGCAGGAAAAACAGTCATTTCCAGAGAAAAACGCTCTCCTCTTCTGCCCCAGCGGAGGAGCATTCCTAATACAGACCAAGCGCTGCACAGGCTCGCAATCGGCCAGATGCCCCGGCTGGCAGGGAGCGCGACTTGGCCGTGTCGCTTCCCCACGGCCGCAGCGCGGGGTTCGGGGTACGTCCTGACCGGGCCTCGGAGCCCCACCCGGCCTCACCGCCCTGACTTAGGGAACATCAGCGCTTACCATCCTAAGTTTTCCCTCAGCCATCTTCGCTCCGCCCACCGCTGCGCGACCGGAAGCCAACCGTTTCCCGGACAGCCACCTGAAACGGAAGTCGTAAGGCGGGGAAAGGAAAAAGGAGGAAGCTTAGCCAGGAAGTAAGTAGGTTGCCGAATGAAGGCAACCATGAAAAGATTGGTAAACTTGTGTCTCCAGAGTGGAGGCGACTACAGATGGCATAGCTTGGAAGGAAAGGGTAAGGGAACGCGCAGCCGGAGGTCAGACATGATCTCTGCACCGGTCTGGACGACTTCAGAGTGTAGCATACCAGTCAGATATTAGAAAAGGAAGAAAAGTCTATGAAGAAACAGTAGCTCCTAAAATAAATACAAGTAGCTCCTAAACATACGAAAATAAAGCTTCCAGAGAGATTTGATCTACCTCTTACGTTGACCACAAAAATTTTCACTGACATTTGTGAGGAAAACATGTTTTCTTCATGATCAACTGGAAACAAATTGGTCAAGCTTCCAGTAAGAGTGGCTTAGCAAAAAACTACCAAAATTAAAAATACACATAATGTTTAACCCAATTGTTTCAATTATAAAAATTTATTCTATACGAATAGACATGAGACATGGCTTTACATACAAAGGAAACCAAGGTGTCATTGTTTGGAGTAAACCAAAGCCTTAAAAGCAACCTAAATACCCAACAGCAGAAATTAAGTTATAAGAAGTTCATATTATATTATGTGGCATATGAGAAGAGGCTACGATTCACATGGAAAGAATTGCCAAGGTACACTAACATAATGAGGACCTGAGTTTGATTCCCAGCATCCACAAGGCAGCTAACAACTATAATTCCAAGATCTGACACCCTTACAGTTAGTTATACATGCAGGCAAAACACCAATTCACATAAAATAATAAATAATAAAGTATCTTTTTAAAACACAAAAATCAAGCAAAAACATCATTTGCAGAAATTTTTGCATATTTGAAATCCACACAGCTATTTCTAGGTCTAGTAAATAACTTTGAGATCAATATGTAACATCAATTATAATTCCTTATAACATCAAAAATAAAAATGGTATTTAAAAAATTAATATTTTTATAAATATCAGCCTGACATGATCACTCACATCTATAACAACAGCACTCAAGTGGCTGAGGCAAGAAAATCTGAGTTAAAGGACATATGCCATAAGCATGAGACCCTGTATAAAAAACAAAACAAATTGGGCTGGAGAGATGGCTCAGAGATTAGGAGCACTGACTGCTCGTCTGGAGGTTCTGAGTTCAATTTCCAGCAACCGCATGGTGGCTCACAACCATCTATGATGAGATTTGGTGCCCTCTTCTGTATACTGTATACATAAAAAATATTTTTTTAAAAGACAAATCAAATCGTATACATATACATTACGTGTGTGTGTGTGTGTGTCTGTGTGTTTTCAAATACCCAAGGGAAAAAAGACTAAGTGAAAATACAAAGCACTACTAGGAAAAATTAAGGAATCTTAATAGCCAAGCTTGGGGGCATATGCCTGATCCCAAGTACTTGAGGTATTCAAAATCATTCCTAGTTATATATAGGGACATGGTTTACTTGAGACTCTACCTCAAAATACAAAAAAAACAAAAAATATAAGTGGCAAGATATATTCCATATTCATGAATGGAGATTAACTCATACTTAATAAAATATTAATTCTTCCTAAACTGATCTGATTTCAATACAACCTACAGCTAATGGGGGATAGAAATTCCTTCAAATAAGCTGCTGGAGCTGAGTATCTATGTTGAAATAAACTGTGATTCTGTTAACAGAAATCAAGTTTTGAGATAATTAGATCACCTAAATGTAAAATGCCATTAAAGTTTAAACAATTAACCTGAGATGGATCAGTTAAATTTCTAGCAGAAAACATGCTGCTTATGACATTGAACTTAAAAAAAATCATAAAACACAAAATGTATAAAAGTCTAACTATAAAATTACAAGCTGGATACCAGTATCAGAGAGACTGAAGTCACAGAAACATCAGGGCCTGAGGCAAGAAGATCATTTGAGCCTAGGAATTTGGAGCCAGCCTGGGCAAAATAACAAAACCCTGTGTAAAAATAAATTAAGTGAAACAAAAAAGTAGGTCTAGCATGCACAAAGTCAGGTTTAATTCCCAGTAATGCAAAATAACTGCCACAACTTCCCTGGAAGATCATAGGTATTTCAGACATTGTAGACAAGCACTCAAACAAGCTACACCTCAAAAGGTGAAAGTGGATATGTACATATCAAGGGAAAAAATAAAATAAGTCAAAATCAGTTATTTCCTACCTGCTAAAATTGCTAGTATAAAAAGTAAACACTGACAGTGCCAGATATGGTAGTGTATGCCTATAATCCTAGTGCTCAGGAGGCTGAGGCAGGAAGGAGTGTCTTACATTCAAGTCCAGCCTGAGCTACACAAACTCCTATCTCAAAACCAACCACTGAAACAGAAAACATTTAGTTATGGAGAAACTAGATATTGCATGAGTCATTTACATGTACATAAAACGATGCACCCTTTGTATAGGGCAGTTTATGTCCTTAAACATAAGGCAACCAATGTGACCCAGCAATTATTTTTAACTATTAGGTATTTAACCAGAAGGAAAGAAAACATGTATCTAAAAACATGGTACAGCCTGGAAAGATAGCTCATTGGTTAAGAGCACTTGCAAGAGGACCCAGCATCCAACTGTGTGGCTCAAACCATCGATAACTCCAGTTCTAGGGGTTACAGTGTCTTCCAAAGACACAGATCTTTATTCAAGCAAAACACTCATACACAGGATTTTTAAAAATTAAAAACTCATATTGCCTCAAATACAAAAATGGTAGGAAACTAAATAAACTGCTATTATATATAAAGAAGTACTACTATTCAGCAATACAGAATGATCTAACACATACATATGAAGAATCTTTATAAGGCATTATAGACACTCAAGAGTACATATGGTCCATTTATATTAAGTTCAAAAGTGAGCGGGCTGACCTTACGTGACTAAAAGCCAGCAAGTGAAAGGGGCCTCAAAGATGACTTTAATGAGAGTTTAATAGTATTCTGCTGCATCATTTTTGGATTAAACAGGTGAAAACAGTTCTTAAAACACCGAACTAAACAAAGGTGTACAGTATAACTAATTAAACAGATGCTAAGTATGAAATTCCTATTCCAGGAATATATATTTCCAATTGTTTTCTTCAGTGTCATTTGTGGCTTCTCATCTGTTCATGACAAGGTCCTAGATTATGGAACTTGTCTTAGAGACACACACTCAAATGTCCTTTAAAGAAACAGCATTTGCAAACTGTGAAGTAATTTCATGGAACCAACTATCTGGTTCTTTAAGTGTACCAACATTTGTTAACCATAAGGCACTGACTTCACTAATTTTTTACAATGTATCATGGAGTTCTTTTAAAGTACATATTTTGTTAACTTTATTGCAAGCTAGTCAAGATAATAAAAACGAATTATGGGAAGGAAAGGGCAGAGAGCACTATTATCACCCTTTTCAAGGCATATTCTCCGATGTTATCATGACCTTTACATTGTTCCAAATCATTCCCTAGACAGACACATAAAATCCCAACACCAAGAGGTTGCAACTAAAGAGGCCAGCTTGGATCTATATATAATTATAGCAAGACCCTGTCTCACATTAAGTAAAAATTTGGAAGTACATCTTTTCCATATAAGATAATAAAATACTCAGGTCATATTTTCCCATTAGAAAAGTCTAGCATTTGTCTTATACAAGTAGAAATGAACCACAAGCCAGGATATGTGATAGGAATTTATTAATAAGCAAACATCTTCAATCATACCAGCAATTAAGTTATAAATGACTTTAGAGTGAATGTAGTTAACAACTTCAGAGCATCTCATTAGAATGTCTACTGCCCACATAAGCCCACAAAAGGTCATCTGTAAGTGCAGATCATAAATTTTATACTACACCCCAAAGAAATGATACCAACAGGAGTAGCAGAGTTCTCCCTTTAAGAGCAAGCTACAGTATTTTTTTGAAAGGGTCCCTTAAAATTTTAGGATATAAATTCCTGAGAGTTGGATACCCATGGCATAAGATACAAATAGCTATTTGTGTGAAGGGACTTGTATAGCAGTTTTATTTTTATACAAAAATCTTATTTGACTTCTGTGGCAGATGGAAGGTAGCTTGCAAAGTTAATGACCCAACTTTCACACAGGTGTAGTCAGTGAGGGCTTTACAGGTGCTAGTTAAGGCACAAAGTAATCCTCAGGAAACTTGTTTATGCATATAGAGCCAATGCCATTTTGTAAAGATTAGCCAACTTTGAAGGATCTGAATAATATAAATTCCCACTACTTGTTAAGTCATTGAACATTGCTCCTAAACACAAGGAATGGCTTATTTGTTCTTAACTAAAGCAACCTATTTTGTATGGAAGAATCAAAAGAAATTGCCCACTGAGTTTCTATAATTACCTAATAATGTTAGAAGTCTTTAAGTGCCAGCAGGTACTTTGGTAAGGCTGTCTGAATAGTGTCAAGTGGCCAGATGTGGCTCCACCTGATAACTGGCTGGGTTACAGGACCACTCATTTGCATGAACAGCCTTGATTAACAGCTTCACACAAACTGACAGACCCTCTAGTGCTGTACCTTCAGTGCCCAATAGTGTATAGAAGGAACAATTCTACCCCTTGCTAATGGGGTGAGAATGGCAATTATCCATTTTCACTAAACTTATCAAATAAGGATGATAACTATAGTGATTTAAATGACAATGATTCACACATATAGGCTCATATTTCAATACTTGGTCCCCAATGGGTAGAACTGCTTTAAAATGGATTAGGTGTGGTCTTCAAGGAGGTATGTCACTAGGAGCAGGCTCTGTGATTTCAAAAAATCTCATGCCATCACTCCAGTGTGTTCTCTCTCCCTCCTATTTGAATATCAAGATGTGAACTCTCAGCAATCATAAACTCAAACCATCTGAAATGTAAGTCCAATTAAACACTCTTTTATATGTTCCCTTGGTCATGCTGTCTTGTCACAGCAATAGAAAAGTAACTAATCAGTAAACAAAAGATCTGTTTTTTCTCTTTTTAATATTTTTTGTGCATTTATTTTTTGTCTTGCCTGCATGTATGTCTGTGTGAAGGTGTGGGATTCCCGGGAAGTATAGTTACAGCCAGTTGTAGGCTACCATGTGGGTGCTGGGAATTGAACCCAGGTCCTCTGAAGAAGAGCCAGTCCTCTTAACTGCTGAGACATCTTTCCAGCCCCAAGTAATTTTTACCTATTCATTTTCCTTGATCACCCTAAATATTCCTGTTTTTTTTTTAAAGCTTTAACATTTTAGTGATAATTATTAGATTCCAGCTCTAGTCAGAGTCTTGTTTACTCAACTTAGTATGCATTTGAGTTTAAGATACCTGGATTCCCCACAGATGCATTATTAGAGATGCTATAATACCAAAGTGTCCGGTTTGTAACTTGGTAACTGCAGTGAAAACACCCTAATGGCCACAAGCTGAAAACCGTTTTGCTAAAGAAAGGAGTATCCCATTAAATAACACACACAGACACACAAACACACACACTAAATCCCCAAGCTTCCATTATTCTTAATCAACACTGACTTCCAATTAAGAACTTCCAATTAAGAATTTCTAGGTTGGCTAAGTCAACTTGAAAAACTAATAAAAGCACATTCTTTAAGATACATACCAACTTCTTCAAAGGAAAAGGAAAAAAAATGAAAAAAAAAACCCTTAAAAATCCATACTTTTCATTTCTGAAGGAGCCCAAATTTTCTCATTAGGCTATTTGTCTTAAAACAAAACAACTAAAAACCTCCCAAGGTAATAGGTATGGGGTCAGCCAGGGCTATAGTGCTGTGAGATCCTGTGGAAATAACAAACAACCCCCGCATCCAAAAAAACAAAACCCCACAAAACTCTGCAGTTGCAGGCAGGGATAAGTGCCAGGACCAAAAGGTTACCTGCTAAGCTGGGAATAGTGGCACATGTCTGATCAATCCAGCACTTGAGGAACAGGTAGGATGATCAACAGTTCAAGGTCATCCTTGGCTACAAAACTTCTAGTCTCAGGCTCATGTGGGACACAAAAGATCCTATCTTTAAAAATTAGCTGCTCATCTCTGCATTTTCAGGTACCATGTATAAAAGAGACCTAGTAACAAGTCCCATCAGGCTATTCCAATCCAAGGTCAACTGCAAATAACCTATAGTTATACTAAGCTATTTATTCTCAACTGTCATAGGTGGTCTAGCCGACACTGGGAACTATGACTTTAAATATAATATACAGGGACTAGCTGCCCCAACCTGAAGGAAGTTCAGGGCTCTTTTCTAGTTGTGGCTGGTTTCTAAAAGAACTCAGGACCACAATGGTGGATGATACAGTAACCTTCTAAAAAAAGCACTGCCAGACATTACTGCTGTCAAAGTATAGTTTAGGGCACAGCATTAAAAGCCACTTCTGGTCTAAGAAGAAAATTATACAGAGGTAGTTGAATTTCACACTGGTTCTAGATAGAATTGTGAAACTTTAAGCAAGTTATTTAATTGTACCGAGTCTATTTTCCTCTTGTGTGAAACAGCAATTACTTGTTTTCAGGTAAGTGCTTTGAAGATGAGACTAATATACTATAGATGGGATAAAACTCAACTGCCTGGATTTGATTATAGTATCATTAACAATATCGACAAGTATCTTCAGCTTTAAGAATTCTTTGCAGGGACCATCAGCTTCGATATGAAAGGTAAAGTGCTTCTGAGGCTGAGAATGTTTTAAATATCTTGGAGGGAAAAAAAACTGACACTCCAGGATCTGAGCATCAAAACATTTATCATTATTACAACACAAACAATAATCTAAATTCAATGTTTGTGATCTGGAAACCAGAATGCTTTCAGAAAGTACTTCTGAAAAGTTTCATTTAACCAAATTAAATGTTGGGGATGGTCTCATTCACAGTTCCCTACCTAAGACCTGAACCAATTCCTGACAGTTGATATTAAATAGGAACAGTGAATAAGGCACATTATACAGGTGGATAATTCCACCTAAGTCATCTGTTTTCAAATATAAAAATAAACATAAGTAACTAATGAAATAACAAAATAAACGTTTATTTTATTAGAATTAGGAATGTTCTTTCCCTCTGGGCAACCTGAACAGTCCAGTTACAATGAAATCTAAGAACAGTTATTTCCACAGCACAAGGTGCTCTATGCACAAAATTACAGGGTTAGGAGCATTTAATCAATTTATTGATCTGATTGTCTCACCAACCCACCCCATCCCATCCCCCAAGTGCTCTATATTGGGATACGTGGCTAAAGAAATGTTACATTAAGTCCTTTTACTCTTGTTCTAAGTTTTAACTCCTAATCACAGGTGAACCACACATTACACTGCAGATTCAACCATTTCAAACCAAGTCAGTCAGTCTTGGATCTATTGGTATGTATGTATACACGTGTGTCTTTAATATATTTATTTAAACACACATAAAACATATACAATCTGGGTTGCAGCAAATTACAAAGAATTTTAGAGTCTGGTGATGTTAAATGCTACTCCATTTACCACAATGGTATGTCTCCTGAGCTTTGGATCAAAAAATTTTATTGTAAATCATTGAAAGTTCACCTGCTGCTCAATGAATTGCTTAAATGAAACATGCACCTACAATATAATGACCTCAAAAAACACAAGGAGACCCTGGTGCTTATTGTAAGTAGAGCCCTCTGAGAGACTTAGGTAGGTCAAATAGGGAAGCTGTCAAACAATATGGCTTGCCTATCCCAGCTGGTGGCACTGGAGCTACTGACAAAAGCAGTTAAGTTCTGGAAACTTGGTTAGATGTGGAGACAGTTATTAAAAGCTTGGATGTAGCAGAAAGGCCAAATCACCTAGATCCACACAAATTATGAGTGCAATACCCTCAGGTCCCATGTGAGCACTGGGACTAGAAAGTGTCACCAACTGCACTATCCCTCCATGGGTGGGGACTGAGACTATAAGGTGCATACACTCTTGGATACTTGTTACAAAGGGCAGGGCATGAAGAGGACTTATGACACTCAGACCTAGATACTGCAAAGTTAACTGTTTTTAAACACCACATACACAAAGCATTTTAAGGGACCACATGTACCTATATAACAATTCTGGTTGCTTTTCAAAGTCACCAGGAAAAGGAACTTACTTTGAGCTTTCTTTGAAATTTTGTTTGTTTTTGTTGGTTTTTTGTTATTTTTTTTTAAGACTGATGAAATTATTTAAAATAAAGTCAAATGGATAAAGGGGAAAGATAGGGCAAAGAGAAAATGGAACGGCAGACACTTGAGTTCAGATTTGCACCTGGGGTGACAAGGAAAAGGAAGAAAAAAGATATAAGTAAAATTGATCCTAATGCGACAAGTAGTTTAAGGAAGCAGCATAATAAACTCAGCAAAAATTCACTGATTTTTGATGGGAAAAGAACAGTTGCAAGTACATCTCATGTAACAACCTTTCTAAAAGGAAAAGTAGGGTGATTCAGCAAAGCCTAACTTAGGCAAAAAGCCAGAGGAAAGTGAACCTACTTCCCAATGGAGTAATAAGATGTACAATGCAAGAACAGACAGAGCTGCCTCACAATTGGTAAACACTCCCTAGGCACAAGACAGTTAAAGGAAGACAAAGAGGTCCTCAGCCAAAACTGGCATTTAATAGTTATACCTCTTGATCTAGTTGCCTAGTTCACTCTGCACTCTAATATAAAACTGACAGACTTAGGGATGCTGACCTGTTGAAAAATACCACAGGCAGAATGGCCTAAACAGGCATATAGTTAATAAAACCACCACCATCCTTTACTTTTAACATAGCTTTTAGTAAAAATTTCATAAAAATGGACATCACAGCTAAATGCATTATTAATTCTCCTATGTGCTGACAATAGAAAAGAAGCAAACTCAGTGATTCCTATTCAAATGCACTGGATGGGAGTATCAATGTTCTAGTGGTGTTTGCCTTCAAACTGAACCCACCGCAACACACACAAGCAATTTCAATATCCACCATTTAAAATTCACAATCTCAGACTAAGTGAATGGCTATTTATTTATACTTAAAGTGAAAACATTGTATTCAACACC
The DNA here is from genome assembly GCA_004025045.1 of Sigmodon hispidus. Classification (NCBI taxonomy): domain Eukaryota; kingdom Metazoa; phylum Chordata; class Mammalia; order Rodentia; family Cricetidae; genus Sigmodon; species Sigmodon hispidus. The sequence goes on from PVIH01004266.1 coordinate 82,603, forward strand.
CTAACATTAAGAAGGGGTGAGAGATGAGCCATAACTAAAAATTTAAAAGGCTCAAAGCAGCAATTCAGAAAAAAAAAAAAAAAAACAGGAAAAGAAATTTTGAAATGCTTCCTCCAGATGTGATGGGGAGCCTAGGAAGCCGACAGCTCTGTGCATGACATGGATACACACAGGCTGGGATAGAGGCGTCAAGGCCATACAGGAAGAGTAACTTGGGACAGGAGCATTCATGAACTGAAGGAACAAAACCCCTTCTAGTCTTTAAAAGGCCATGGCATTTGCTCAGGACTTGATTTCCTTGTTCCTTATCTAGAAGCTAGGAATTCAAGGCATGAGGCCCATCGGCACCAAAAGACAGAACCAAACCATAAAGGGCAAACTGATCTCAGGAAAGGAAAACTGAAGCACTCTAGTTAGGTCTTGTAGAGGTGCTTAACAAACATACCTTTATCCCAACCCCAACCCTGAAAAGATAAAGCCAACTGAAAGAAAATGCACAGCAAATAGACATAATCTTGAAGCTTTTTAAAGAATAAATATTTTGTAATTAAACATTATGCAAACACGTGCCACGCTTGCTTTATCCATGCATATGCGCTATATACAATTTTGAAAAATACTGTGTTGTCCTTTGTTTTAAAAGTCATATACAAAGTTTTTGTGTTTTGTTTAATCCTCTTGCTGCCTACCCTATTCCCCCTCCCAAGAATTTCCTTTACAAGTAGCTAATAATCATTATTCACTCATGACCTTAGGATATGAGAGAAAGTGAGTCCAACTCTGTGTGGGGTATGTATGTATGTAGAAGGGAGGAAGGGAAAGAGGTTCTTTACCAAAGTACAACAAAATGGCTGGTTTGGACATAAAGAGCAGTGTCAAGGAGCTATTTGAATTTTAACTGTACTACACTCAGGAAAAAGAAAAAGGAAGTCAGCTTTGAGAATGAAGCTACGTTACAAGTTAAAGTTGGAGGGCTTTTTGTGTGTCTGTCACACTTTGTTGGCGGCCTAGAATACTGTTGTACAATGGTTTATCTACCTTTTTTATTACAATATAATTTACTTAAACTTTCCGTTAACAAAACAGAATTCTGGTACTATAGACCAGCGGTGTCAGAATAGGCTTAGTGCCTCCTTGTTTGTGTTTGTGTGTTTTAATTGCATGAGCACTCTAGATGGTAAAGTTTTCAGAGTTCATTTTATGCAGGGCCATTCTCAGTCCTCAATGTACTCCCACAGATCTTTCTCATAGCCTTCATGCACATGCTGTAACAAAACCCTTCGTCGACTCTCACAGTATCTGTAATCAAAGAAAACAAAACAAAAAAAACCTTATCAGCCTCTAATAATGAAAAAAGAGGCATCTACCCACTTTTACAAAGTACTATCCCCCCCCCATAGTTTGCCCAGAGTTTGAAAAAAAGCACTTATTACTATGAACATTTTCAGATTTCTCTTGTCCAGAGAGATTAAACTGCTTCTAATTGTTCTAATGTCTGGTTTTTTGTTTTTTTTTTTTTTGCTTTCTTTCACTGCTGGAAATCAAACCTAGGACCCTGTACATGCTAGACAAAGACTCTACCACTGATGGATTCTTCCTGCCCAAGATAATATTTTTTCAGACTCAGATTTCCAGTGCTGGAAATTAATCTTAGAGTCCTCATGTTTTAGGAGTTGTGATGGGCCCTAGAAACAATGATTAGAACCTATAGCTGCATATATTATTTAGAATTATTTCGACTGGGCTGTAGTGGCACATGTCTATAGTCCCAGCATTCAAGAGGCAGAGCCAGGAAGTGAGTTCAAGACCAGTCTGGTCTACCAAGGGAATTCCAGGACAGCCAGTGCTGTTATACAGAGAAACTCTGTCTTGAAAAACCAAAAAGACAAAACAAAAAGTTAATGAATTCCCATCTACAAAGTACTGGTTACCTGTAAAAACACCATGAACAATGTAATAATTACACTTGCAAAAGGAAGTGAAGACAATCGGATTAAGTCTCCAACCCTTCCAACTCTCTAGTTTCCTAACTACTAGTAAAAAGATATCAGGGGATAAAGAAATGGCTCAGTGTTAATGAGCATTTCTTGCTTTTCCAGAGGATCCAGTTCATAGTGCCCACATCTGGTGGCTCACAACTTCCAATAATTCTAGCTCTAGGTAATATACATCTTCTTCTGGCCTCTTTTGAAATCCACACACCAACACAAATATACATACATTTAAAATTCATTAAAAAAATACCAGCATATTAGAGAAAAACATACTGAGGGAAAAAACTTTATGTTGAGGTTTCATCCAATCCTCAACTGCTGTTTACCCTTGAGATAAGTTTCTCCTAAAAGATAAAAAAGTAACAAAAAAACCCTCTAAAAACAATGCATAATTCACTTGCAAAGAACCATGACCCACAAGAGTCCCAGGATAAACTCAACACCCTACTCTCACCCCTGCTCATGCTAATGACTACTTATACCTTTTAAATTCTTTCTTCCCTATGGTGTAGAGATTTCAACTGAAATACAATTAGCCATAGAATACACGGCTAGAATCCTCTACACTTGGTCAGGATACCCTCTGCAACTTTCGCCCAATAGACAGAGGAATCTGGGAAACACAGAAGCAAGGTCAACCATATAAAATCTCAACACTGACAGAAGATTTTACCCAGCAGCTATTAAAATCTCACCTGTACTTATCTTGGACTTTCTGCTTTATATCCTGCAGAGAATCTTGGGAAATATCTCGTTCGAGGTAGCCCGAAAGCACCTCTGTGGCATTTTCTAGATCTGCTTGATTATTCTGAAATAAAAAAAATAAATAATTTCTAACTTCAAAGTCAAGCTAAAACATACCCTACTTACTCCTAACAAGGATAGTCATTTTGGTAAGTGCCTTAACTAGTAAAGCTCTCTGTGGCTTTCACCTGCAATAACCAGTTTTATTTTATTCCAGAACAAATTAATAAAAATGTTAGAAAAGATAAAGACTCAACCATTTACCTCTGGAAAAATATTGAGAACAATATGAAAGTCTTTATAATGTTCTAGGTCTAAGAGCTGCTCTTTTTCAAAACTAAAAATTAAAACTTGCAAGCAAGAAAACGAAAAAAAACCTGTTGCCCACATTTTGCTGTAGCATAGCTTTGTAGTCGTTTTCTTAAAAGACATGAACTGCTTGCTATGTAACCCTGGCTGTCAAAGAACTCTATGTAAGTCATGCTGGCCTCAAACCAATAGAGATCAACCTGTCTCTTTCTCAGAAGTTCTGAGATTAAAAGCATATGACATCAATTTCAGCCAAATAAATCTATTTCACATTGTATGCAAGATCAGTATCCTATGTATCTTTTTTCTCCCTTTAAAAGGGTCTCATTATGGAGTTCTAGCTAGACTAAAACCAGGCTAGCCTTCAACTGACAAAGGTGTGCCTCCCTCTGCTTCTCGAGTGCTAGGATTACAGGTATGAGCCTGATCATTAAATCAAGCCCTGATTATTTTGTATTTTAGATGAGAATGAAGTACTACATACCATTTAAAAATTTTATAAGGCTTAAATGACACAACTCATAGAAATTGCTTATTCACAGTACCTGACACATCCATCTAAGTTCTCTATAAACACAAAAACAGCCTTGATGCTAGAAATTAACATGGTAATTAGCTGACTTGATGGCGAAGGGGGGGGCTAAAATAAAGATACTGTTAAATTGATGCAGGAGCTGGGTGGTGGCTTAAGCCTTTAATCCCAATACTGGGAGCCAGAAGATCCCCATGAGTTTGAGAGCAGCCTGGTAAGCATAGCTAAACTCACCAGTGCCAAAAAATACTAATACAAAACGAAGAATCCAGAAGAGAGGGAAAGAAAGGAAGGAAGGAAGGAAGGAAGGAAGGAAGGAAGGAAGGAAGGAAGGAAGGAAGGAAGGAAGACCACCAAGAGGAGAAAAGATAAAAGGAAAAATAATCTGTTTTAAGCCTTCAGTATTAAACCATGATTAAAGTAAAAATTCAAACTGAGGGCTGACTATAGGGTCAGCACAGTTAGGCAGATAACTAAACCACATAAATCTGAATGCAAATATACTAAACAAAAAAGTTTCCAACATATTTATAGTAAAGACATTTTTTTTAATAGAAAGGGTTTAACTTTGTTCTATGAAAAAGAGATGGTCTTTGCCCTGCCTATGAACTAGTCCTACCTCAAAGATAATGGACTGGTTATTCTTTTTGAGGTAGAAGGCGAAGACGTAAGTGTACATGAGTGTGGCACGACACTGGCAGAGGACATCGACTGCTTTCTTGAGGAATTGCACCTCGATCCAGGACATGTTATGCTGCTGCATCTCCTCCATCTTCTGTTTCACCTGAGCATACAGCTTATGCTCAAAGCGGAGACTCTGCATGTGGTTCATGTAGCGATTACAGTAAAACAGGTACCTCTGTAGGGCTGCCCTAGATCGCTGGTCCAAAAGAAAAATAAAAGTTCGGTAATTATGACATACAGAAAAGCTGTTGCTTAATTCAGCTACAATGTGATAGCACCTCACAGTAAAACAGCTTGTCACTACAAGTGCAAAGATACCAAGATTTGGCAACTATATGAATAAAAGAAACTGTATGAATGCAAACTAGTAGAACCATTATGGAAAATACATAGAAGGTCCTCAAAAAACTAAAAGTAGCACTATCATAAAATTCAATAATAGCACATTTAGGCATCCAACAACAACAACAAAAACTTAAAATTATGTCCAATATGTCTCCATTTCTCCATTATTTGCAGAAATCAAACCATGGAATCAGTTCATTCATTGGAAATAAATGAAGAAAAATTGTGGCATACATAATCAATGCAAAGCAGTAACTCAGCTTTAAAGAAGTAAACGTTGGTCATATGCAATAACAGGTGACCACAGAAGACAATATTCTAAGCCTGTATAGAAATGCACATGCTATATAATCTTGATTTATACAAAAAAATCTAAAACCCCTGAATTCAAAGAAGTAGAGAATAAAATAATGATACTTGGGGGGGCTATCAATAATATATCGTGTATTAAAAGACAACAGAGGAAGGATGTTTTTCAGAAGACCCGGGTTCAATTCCCAGTTCTGACATGGCAGTTCACAATTGCCTATAACTCCCTCCAGAGGGATCTGACACTATTACACCTACATACATGCAGGCAAAGTACCAGTGCACATAAAATAAATAAAAAGTACATATGATTCTTGAATAAAATTGCTAATTAAAATTTTTTTTTAAAGATTTATTTATTTATTATGTCTACAGTATACAGAAGAAGACACCAGATGTCATTATAAATGGTTGTGAGCCACCATGTGGATGCTGGGAATTGAACTCAGGACCTCAGGAAGAACTGTCAGTGCTTTTAACCCCTGAGCCATCTCTCCAGCCCCTAAAATTTTATATAATTGCTAATAAGATAGAAGTTATTTGCAGCTAATATTAATTTAAAATTAAAAATAAATTTATAGTTATTTTGGTTATTTAACATTGCTCTGAATGCCTTACTGTGGCTTCCATACAACAGCCACAAACCACCTATTTGTTTAACTCAATTCTACAATTAATGGCCAAAAAATTAAACAATGTTGATAAAAAAAATTTTTTGTATTACAAAAAAAGTAGCACCTATGTGTGTTACTGGTGACAGAACCTAGATATTTGTGCAAGCTAGTCAAATTTACTGACAACCCAGACCTTGAAAAACAGTATTTTAAGTACAAAATTACCAAGGCAAAAAGACATCACATACCTCCTAAGACAATGTAACTGAAGTAGACAATACAATCAACAATGTGTTTTTTTTAAGTATAATCTTAAATTTTTGTGTATGTCTTGTGTGTTTGTTGCCCAAAGCAGCCAGAAAAAGGCATCAGATCCCCTAAAAATAAAGAGTTACAAGAGGTTGTGAACCACCCACCACGTAGGTGCTGCAAACTAACCCTGGATTTTCTGGAAGAACAGCCAGTGAGTTCTTAACCACTAAGCCATGTTTCCAGCCCTCAACTAAAAGTTCTTCTCACTGAGTCAGAATTTACTTAAATTTACAGACTTACTAAGAGGGTAGACTGGTCTACACAGAGTTCCAGGCAGAGTTAAATAGTGAGAACCTTTCTTTTTTTCTTTTCTTTTTTTTTTTAAAAAAGAAAGTGGTAGTATAGAAGTGTAGAGACAGAAAAGCTACTAAATAACGCTAAGGAGTTGCAAGCAGTAAAATCCTTAAGGTTAGAAAAGCTGCAGCAGAGAGTGACTTAGTTTCTTCAAAAAAAAAAAAAAAAAAGGCAATTTAAAAAAAGGAAGTGAGAGAGGTATAATGTAAAGAGGAAAAATGAGGTTATAATTAAACCCAATTTATAGATTCGATTTGAACTAACTATAAAGCAAGATGGATGGCTCTGTGTAATTGTATAAAATTACAACCTTACAACCTAAATGTTATCAAATCTCATGAGCTGGTAGGAAGAAAACCCATTCTGAGAATTGCACTCTGTGAACATGCATGCCTGTGCATGTGGCATATGCACAAGATATGTTTAAATTTTTAATAGATACTTTACAACATGAGATCCTGCCTATAAAAAAAATACAAATTCTTGACAGAATTAAATGCATCTGAACAACAGTTGATTCAAATAAGCTATATTTCTAAATAGGAGGTTGTGTGTGAAGGTGCACACCCAATACCAACACTCAGCAGACACAGGATGATTGCCACAACTGAGAACAATATGGTCAGCATAAATGCAGCAAGTCATGACTACAAATCAAGACCCTGTCTGTCTGTGCCTCCCCTAACCAGTCCTGTCTCCTAAACAATCAAATGTATACACATTACAATAACAATTTAACAGCGAGGGCTAGATTGCTACAGATGTAGTCTGAGAGTAAAGCACACACTTAATTGTCATCATTCACTATGTTTAATTTCAAACACCCCTAATACATGCAATAATTTGATAGGAGTATTAATAACAATACAATTTTAGACTTTAGATATTATTTTGCATTATTGTTGTCTTGTAAAAATAACTGACTCTTTGATTATTCTGAAAGTCTCTAGAAGTGTTGAACCATTCTAAGTTGCATATTTGGTATGACTGGTAGCTGGTATATAGAAAATAGTTAAATTTAAGTGTGATTTTACCATACATATACATACAATTCTATTTTTCTATGCTTTTAAGCCTAAAAATAATAATCAGGTGCCTGGTACATACACAAAAATATAAATATTTCGATGTACATATTTAAGCAAGACTCTACAGCTGATCTCTTTCTTAAATATGTAAACCCTGAACCTCAGAACTACTCAATCACATATTCCTCTTTTTGCTTCCTACCTCCTGAGAGCTATACTTACAGCATGCATTAACCATGCCTGGCAAAGTCATAATATTTCAAGAGTTAATATGTAGGTGTTGAACCAACTCACTTAAAAGATAAAAATTATGACAATATACATATAAATATACTATGTAGGTACTAACCTGCCTGTCATGTTAACTTTCCACCAAGTACTACCATTTGCAAATCTGTCAAATTCTCAAATCTAACAAAAAACCCAACTTAGAAGACTTGATTTCATATACTTTACGTTTCTGAAAACTGTTTCTTATTAAAACACATGTAGCTGGGTGTATTAGGGCATGTCTTTAATCTCAGCACTCATGACTAGGTGGATGTCTGAGTTTCAGGCAAGCCTGTATTACATAGTGACCAGGCCAGACAGGCAGACAAGACTACACAATGAGATACTATCTTGAAAAAAAGAAAAGAAAATTAAAGAAAAGGAAAAGAAGAGGGAGGAGGAGAGGAAAGGAAAGAAAAGAGGCCTACAAATAAAACTCTCAAAATCAAATAAAAAAACTTTTAATGCAAATAAGAAAAATTTACTAATAAGTGCCAGATTCCAGAATGAGAAATAAATTCAAGATTTAAGAAAGAGTTCCCCAAAACAACCAAAATTAGCAAACTTGCAGGCCAGTCAAGTATAAAGCTACCAACTGTTTTTTTCTAAGTTTTACTACTTTTTTACTTGAAGCATGGTCACATTCATCTATTAATGCCTATGGCTTCCTTAGCAGTACGGAGAGAAATAGAGTTGAATAATCGTAGAGATCACACAGTCTGTAGGTATTATTTATTATTTGATTCACACCCCAGTGCTGGAAATCAACCACTAGCCCAGGAAGGGCAAACTCTACCACTGTGGAAGTCAACCCTCCCAATCTCCCCCTCCCCCCCTACTGTATGTGCCTGCATATGCCAGCAGGAGGTCAGAGTTAACGTTCAGGAATGGGTTCTTTCTTTCCACACTGTGGATTCAGGGGATCAAATGCAAGTTTATCAAATTTGTATAGCAAACATTTGTACTCAGTGAACAATCTCAATGACCCTCTCTTCCCTGAACCGTGGCAAGAGAGTGTGAAGAATGTGTATACGTCTTGAGCCAAATTTCATATATGGTGAATTTCTGAAACACTATTTATTGAGGCATGACTTTCACTGAACATAAATCCTGTTGATTCTGGCTAATCTAGTTAGACAGCTAGCCACGGGGGTCCTGTTTCTGCCTCCTTTAATGGTGGGATCAAAGACAGTTGCCAGGTAGATGCTTGGAGATCTGAATTTGAGTCCATGCTTTTTGTAAGTCATGCTTTAAATACAAAAGATTGCCTTGCCTAGTTCCCCCAATAAACAGAAACACACACCCTTTTGAAACAGACTCACTAAACTGCTCAGGGTGGCTTTAAACTTCTTTCTCTCTGTAGCTCAACAAGGTCCTATATTCATAATATTCCTGCTTCACCCTTTGAGTAGCTGAGTTACACACCTTGCCATCAGGCATGGCTTTATTTGATCTTCCATAGAAAAGGTGTTCTAACTTCCAAAGACAGAAGATTCGTGTTTTTAGCACTTTCAGCACAATAGAGTATGTAAGTTTTTCTATAACACAAAATGCCAAAAGTACCACCAAGGATCTTTCTGGACTATGGACCAATTTCTAATACTTCTGAGACATCAGGTGAGTATGTGAGAGTAAAGAGCATAAGGAGAACTCAAAAGGTTAAATAAGCATGTAATGGTATACAGCCATCAAATATACATAATGATGTTGATATGAAATTTTTCCCTATGCTCACACAGAAGTCTAAGTCTCTAAAATGGTTTAGCTTGTTAAGTACATGAACTATAGACCTCTACCTTAAAAGTTATACACAATATCCCTCCTTCCCTCTAAGGAACTTAGAAAGGAAGTTTGCCAGTACACAAATGAAGAAGCAGCTGGACTTCAAGGGTCTGCTCATCTATTTCAAGGTACTATGAATTGAAAGTAGTTCGACAAAGGCAAATTCATACTGAGACTTAATTTTCTGTATGATGGTACTGAGATAGTGAATATCTTCAAAAACAAAGATCAGTACTAAATATGATCTTTAGCTAGATCTAATCAGTTTAGTATCTATTTAGAATTTATAGTAACTAGGAAAAAACACAGTGCCATCCATAAGGAAAACAACATTTCTTTGTATCCAAAGGAATTATCAAAATCCAAAAATATGCTGGTGGTCCTGGGTTCTATAAGAAAACAGGCCAAGTAAGACATGAGGAGCAAGCCAGTAAGTAGCACCCCTTCATGGTCTCTGCATCAGCCCCTGTCTCAGTTTTCTGCCCTGTTTGAGGTCCTGCCTTCACCACTTTTGAGGATGGATGAACTGTTATGTGGAAACAAGAGTGAAATAGATCCTTTCCTTGCAAGTTACTTTTGGTCATGGTGCTTCATCATAGCAACAGTAACCCTAACTAATACAGTGATCTATCTTGAATTAAAATCCAAGGACCATTAAATGGAAGTGAAGTAGAGGCACCAAATAGTCTGGCATTGGAAGACAACAGAAATATGTTGTTTATTAAATCAAGGTGTCTCCACACAGTTTTGGCTGTCCCAGAACTTGTTATGTAGGCCAGGCTGGCCTTGAATTCACAGAAATTCTCCTGCCTGTTTCTTCCGTGGTTAAAGATCTGCGCCATCATGCCTTTTTAAGCATTAAAATGATGATGACAGTAATAATAATATTAACAACAAACACTTAGTACAGAAGATGTAGTTTAACTGGTAGAATGTTTGTATTGCAAGTCAGGAACCCCTGGATTCTATCACTTGTACCACATAAATAATACACAGTGGGATATCATTTCAATATCAAAAAAATTAAATGGATGTAGACAAGTTTTGCTGATTTGTGATTTGATTGGGTTATACAGCTGTATAGAAATAAGATATATGCAAGTGGTTTTACATTCACATATTTAAATAATATTGTAACATATATATTTAAACCAGCACTATAATTTGTGATAAATTTTCTGTTCTTTGAAAGGACTAACATAATAGACATGTAATTCTAGCACTTTAAACCCAGACTGAGCTAGAAAGTTAAAATATGTCTCCCTGGACCATGGTGGTACATGCCTTTATCTCAGCACTCAGGAGGCAAAGAAACCCTGTCTTGAAAAAGCAAGACTCAGGAAATAACAAATAAACTACATCCTCCTAAAGGACCAAAATATCACATAGATCTGTGAAATACACATCTATCTATCTATCTATCTATCTATCTATCTATCTATCTATCTATCTATCTATCTATCTATCTGATGTAATTATAAAGAGAGAGAGAAAACCTTTATTTCTACTACTATGGGCGTAAACAGTACTATGTATTGGGGGCATAATTAAATTAGAAATGATTGAGGTCTGTGTTTATTAAGAGGAGTCTTGCTGGTCTCAAAATTGAGATACTCCAAGACTCCAAAGTGTTGGGATTACAGGAATACAACAATATGCCAGGCCTATAAAATTTAAAGAAATGCCATTTAAAAACTAACAATAAACATATGCAATCCGTATTTTGGATTGTATCCATCTAGAAAATCCATTTATAAAGCATTTATTGTTTTTTTGAGACAAGATTTCTCTGTGTAGCCTTGGCAGTCCTGGAACTCTAAGACCATCTGCCTTGAACTAGCATGCCTCTGATTCCTGAGAGCTGAGATTAAAGGCTCCACCACCATCCAGCTAAAAAGCATTTTCTTATGTGTGTCTGAGAATTTGAAGAAAAAAAATGAGTAAATAAAAATTCAATGGTTTTATAACTGTTATAAAATTGTGAGATGCCAGGCAGACACAAAGAAAAAAGGACAAAGACGCTCTGAGAAAAGGTAATAAGCCACTTTGCTAATTATGGGTTAGTTTAAGACTAAGAGTCAGCAAACAATAAGCCTGAGCCACAGGGCAAACAGCATGTAATTAATATAAGATTTTGTGGGATCATTTGGGAAGATAAAATTATGAGGTTAAAAAAAAAATCCAGCATTATAAACCCAAATCTATTGTCCGAATCCTTTCCCAATAGCAGGTCATTTCAGCTGATTTATCAGAACTACATGAACAATGAGGTAAAAACAAAACAAAGTAAAAATAAGTGAACAGCAGCAGTTTACTCAACAACTTATTCTCCTTTCTAAATGAGCAGAATGCAGAGGTGAGTGCTGATACCACACCATCACCAAGACATGAAAATTTCCAACATAACTAGCTTAACTAAAAGAAAGGAAACAAGACTGTCCTTACAGAAGAGGAGGATTGACACACCCCTGTAATCTCAGGTTTGGGAAGCTGAGATCGGAAATCCCAGGTATAAAGAAAGAACATGTCTCAAAATCAACAAATCAATCAATAGCCAGAAAGAAGCAGAAGCATCACGAGTTTGATGCCAATTTGTGCTACTGAACATCTCATGAATATTCTTAATAAATACCATAGAAAAGTCCTTTTAGAATTTTAAGTAGACATCTAGAATTTACTTTAGTATCTATCTACAAATAATACAGAACTGAATGTTTCTACAAAGTTACCCCTGAAAAATGTGCCTGAGGCATTCTTAGCCAGTGCTACACCAACCACCAAGGCAGGACTCACCTCTTGGGCATCTCTTGCTGCCTTTGCATCGTCCTCATTATATCGGTTACAGTTGTACCTTAAAGAAAATTAAGAGGATTTTAGAGAGACATAAGTCAATGTAAAAAGGAACAGAATGTAGCACTTGTACAGAGATTATCTAGAACCAGCATTCCATTTTACAACAGATAAACTGAGATGTCAAAAATACCCAGGGTTTTATTGTTATAATGATAGAATTATAAGAGTATATAAAGTGTACTGGGAGGGTTGAACATAATTCAACACCTATATTTTGGTTGTCTAAAATACTAGAACAATTCCACAAGAATAGGAAATTTCACACCTTCTGGGTAACCCATCCCAAATTAGCCAAGCTACAACGAGACAACTCTGCAGTATAGCGCTTATGTTTACTACTTGTAGTCTGAACTTTAAACTCTGTTTCTGAAGAGATCACCTTATTTCCTAAGCCATCTGTTACTCACTGTATCTCTCCTTTTATAAGCCATCAAGTTACTTTTTAAAAGATGCTCCAGTATATGTATATGTACTTTCTATCCACTACTATGTATGATTTATTTACTGTTACTGAATACTGAATAATACATTAAAAAATGAGGGAAGAAATTAGTGCAGAGTGAAAATGACTGGCACTTCCTTTGTCTTTGTTTGTTAATATGTATCCCTTTTTGTTGCTACACAGGGTCTTACTAGCCCTAGCCAACTGGAGACCTGCTATGTAGAACAGGCTGACCTTAAACTCTCAGATATTTGCCTGGCACTGGTCCCCAAATGCAGAGATTAAGGTTACATACTACCACACCTGGCTAATATATATATATATATATATATCTTTAACAATGAACCTCTTACTTTAGAGCTAAAGGAAGACTTTAAAAACCCCATCCCTCCTTCCATCCCCCCAAAAATAAATCTAAATTTAAATGTTAAAAATAAATTACATGGGGCTCAAAAGATGGCTCATGGCTAAGAGCACTTGCTACTCAAAAGGAAGGGAGTTTGATTCTCAGCATATACAGTGGGCAGATCAAAACCTTCTAGAACTCTAGTTCCAAGTTACTTAATGCCCTCTTCTGCTTTGGTAGGTAGCTACTGAAAGATGAGTGACCATGTGTGTTAACAGATTCAGATTCTCTCTCCTGTCTGTCTGTCTGTCTGTCTGTCTGTCTGTCTGTCTGTCTGTCTGTCTCTCACTCACTCACTCACACCCACACACCCACACCACAACCAAAAAGCAAAAAAACAAGTAAATCTAAAGCTGTTTGTACAGACTGTTTTCAGAACTCTTTTTTGAATCTACATGTGTGCACACAGACCTAGAACCTCTCCAGTAAGCAAATGCTCTGTCACCGAACTACATCTTTAGGCCTTCAGAATTATAGTGATGTCTATGTATTTGTATGCACACCTAATATACAAATACACATTATCTTTGATTTTACCAAGTATATATCAGAAAGCAGTTTAGAGAGAAGTGAGTGTGTTTGTTTTCAACACTTTTCTTTGATTTATAAGCTTGACTAACAAATGGCTTTGCAGGTAAGATGATCTCTTACCAAATGTACCAGAAAGCAGTGGGAAAACCTTTCATGAAGCTTTTAAAGATATTTCCTTAAGGAAAATGCAAATCTATTATGTTTACTCTACAAATTTGTCAATCAATCCCAAATATCCTTGCCTATTTTTACTGAATAAATTGCAAATTTCTGTTCCCAATGAGACATTCAACTGAAATGTGGTTGGAGATAAGATTTTAGGTGTAGGATTAAATCACAAATTTCAGAAATTTAAAATTATACTTTTAATTGCTTAATCTTGGATACTAAGCCTATTTTCTCTTTCTCACTATTTAAAAGTAACCCACAATTGCTCATAAAGTAACACAGATAATTAGTCTGCGTTAGAAAGATTTGATGTTAATTTTCACCTGATCATTCAATATTTTTCCTTGATGTACTAGTTTGCTTAATTTCATTGGAAGATCACTGCCCTTGATTTCTCTTGGCTATTAACATTCTTTTGTTCCTATCTCCTAAACCTCACAAATTTCCCTTGTGATTTGTTTTGGAGACAAGGTCTGTATATAACTCAGGCTGGCCTGGAACTTTTTATGTAACCCACACTAGACCATCATTTGGAGATCCATCTGCCTCTTGAATGCTGGAATTAAAGGTGTTTGCTACCATATCCACTTCTTGCAATGTTTTTTAAATGCATTTTAAAACACCATCTTAACACAGGCTTTTCCTTTCCAAAACTATTAAAGATTTTAAGGGCAGCAAAGCAAATATTTAGGGTCTTATTTCTAACTCAAATAACTGATTGTGCTGCTTGGAATAACTGTTTTGACAATTCAAAGGCATTTTAAAAACCACATAGAAAGCAAAGGAGAATACACTTGCAAGGCCAACAAGCGTGGGCATGGCCCTTTCATCCAGGTCATCATTCAGTCTGCAACTCTCTTTTTGCTTTGTATAACTTAAAGAGTTGTGCTTAGAAATGTCTCCTTTATTCCCCCCTTGACTAGGCTTACATACAAATGCATACAGTGACTTTATTTTTGTTTCTCGGAAGCCTATAATTTGCTGTCTTAAAATACAGATAATCTGCTGTGTGACACTGTACATCTTTAATGGGGGAGGGAGGGAGGCGTGGTGTGGTAGCACACAACTAGTTTTCTAAGTCTACAGAACTAGTTCAAGAACAGCCAAGAATACACAGAAAAAAACACTGGCTCAAAAAAAAAAAAAAAAGAAAAGAAAAAAGACAAAGAAACAGAGAACCTCACTTTAGCTCTGACAATGGCATAATTAATTTCTTTATTCCCCACTAACAAATCAGTTTTTACCTTAGAACTGGATTCAGAAGTAATCTCTATTACCATTCCTCCAATTACTGTAACTGATACAAGTTCCAATTAAACTAAAAGAAAATGCATAATTTTTGTTTTATGTTCTTAACTCCTTCATCTTGTCTTGAACCTCCACCTTTCCACTCCCATCCAGTCTGGAATTGACACTGTACAAAGCACACAATATAAATCCATGCTACTTCCTCTTAAGCCCTCACAACATCCAAACTATTTATCTATAACTAACAACTATTCTATTCTCTAACTCTCCCTGTCCCCCACAACTTACCAGGGGGTCAACAGAAAACAGGAAAGGCAACACAAATAAAATGATAACACTCAGAAACATTTTCATTTCTCATCAGGATGTGCTTAGCTCCTATGTTTCTCAAAACTCATCTAAAGTTTACTTTGCATTTTCCCCAAAAATATGCATATAACAAAATTACCTATTAGTACAGAAGGAAATGAAAAGTTGCTGTTTAACACAGGTAGCCTTTGTATCCATGGATTATGCACTCAAGAAGCATAAAATATCTGGAGATAACTCCCAACTGCATTGAACACAGAAGTCTTTATCCTTGTCATTATTCCTAAATAATACTGTTTACAGAACATTTACTGTGTGGTATCATAAGTAATTCACCAACATGCAAATACTATACTAGTTATAAATAACTGTAAGCATGCTCAAATTTTGGCATCCACAGAGCGTCCTGAACCCCAATGGATGCCAAGAGACAACTGCACATGCATCTAACAATAACTCTCAGTTTTGAAGGAGGACTTTCCAGTTGTAGGTAATTCTTCCAAATAGGAATTCAAGCCTATTTCGAAGAGAAGCTAAAAATACAGATTTTTGCTCAGTAGCTTTCTAATTATTAAAGACAGCAAAACTGTTGTTTAATGATGGTTGAGTAAGAAAAACACATGGATTAAATTTCTGTAGATAAACTATGGTTTACAACATCTACCTAGAGCACGCTATAGACAATTAACTAAAAATTAAAAGCATGAACTTCAAACACTATTCCATCTCTGTTCAGATTTCCTTTTACTTTACTTCCAACCTCAATTAATAAAAATCTCAACTCAAAGGTTAGTCTCAATTACTAATTCCTGTGAGAAATATGGCTACCTAGTCCCTCTCTGTGGCTATCTTGAACATATTCCTCTCTTGAAACAACATATTACTTATTTAACTCAAAACAGGTGATAATCATAGGCAGAAATATCATTTCATTTATATGTGCTATACATCCCATAATTATGTTAACATACCCTACCATTTGTCCAACCTACCAGGCAGATCCATGTGGTTCCCAAGGGCCAAGACATACCCAGCAAAACTCTGCTTTACAGTTCTGGTTACGACAAACCATGTGATTACAACCGCCATCCTTCTCAATTGTGACATGGCATTTGGGACATTCCTATGAAAAAAAACTATAAAGTTGGTGTCAATGCTACACTAAGCTGTATTGCTACCATTGAGGAGAAAAAAAATCAGTTCTAAATTTCATTTATTTAGAGTTAATACACATAAGCCACTTACAAAAGTAGTAAGCATGTAATAAAAAAATTGAAAATAACCTGTATCATTATTACTAGGTTTTAACAATATGATGTAATGCTTTTTTATTTTATTTAAATTTTTAAGCTAACTTTTAGTATTATATATTTTTTTAATGATTTATTTACATTGGTGTTGGCCTACAAGTGCGTCTGTATAAGGGTATTAAGTCCTCTGGAACTGGAATTACAGAAAGTTGTCAGCTGCCATGTGAATGCTGGGAATCAAACCTAAGTCCTGGAAGAGCAGCCAGTGTTCTTAACCACAGATCTATATCTCTATCGCTGCTTCTTTTTCCTTTTTTAAAAATACTTTTTATTTATATGTCTGTGCATTTGCCATCTGGGTGCAGGTGCCTTTGGAAACCAGAAAAGGACATCAAATCTCCTGGAGCTTGAATTATAGACTGTAGTGAGCCACCATGCAAGTAGGAATTGAACCCAGGTCCTATAAAAGAGCAGCCAGTGCTCTCAGCTTTAGAACCATCTCCACCCCAGTGAAAGCCAACCAAAATACTTTTAATCAGACACAGAAAGTTTGATTAAAATTTTAAAGTTAATTATTTCACTCATTCTAACACACTTAGTGTTTGTTACCTAGCTGTAGAGTACTTTCTATCCTCTGCACTATTCTCAAAGCCTTCTATGCAGCAGAAACCATAAACACATAAACCATGTAATGGTACTAATTATTCCTGTTTGTTCCAAGAATAAAGGTAAAATAGAAATAAGAAGGAAACTAATTCTGGATCACATAGGACCCATATACAAGCAAACTGGCCTCTAGAATCAGGCAGGAAGGTAATCAGACTCTGATTTTCAAACCAAATTCATGCCCAAGCTCACAATTTCCATTTTTGTGTTTATGTACTTTTTAAAACATAATGTACTTTGCTGTTGAGAGAGGGTGTCAACAAAGCCCTGATGTCCTAGAACTCACTATGTAGACTAGACTGGCTTCTACCTCAAAGAAATTCATGTTTCCGTTTCCTAAGTGCTGGGATTAGCAGTGTGTACCACAATGTCTAGCATTTTAAAAACTGTAAAATTTGAGCGGCATGGACACTGTGTGTACAGGTGTGCAAGAGATGACACTAAATGTCCTGCACTATAGCTCTCAGCCTTATTCCTCTCAGACACTTTAAATAAACCTGGAGTTCTTCAAATTCAGCTAAGTTAGTTGGCAACTGAGCTAGAGAGAATCCATCTGTCTCTGAGACTCAGCCCTGGGGGGGGGGGGGGGAATGGGACTGTTACATGGCTACACCTGCCTTCTTTATGGATGCCAGGGATCTGAACTCAGTTCTTCACACTTGAGGCGCAAGCACTCTTATTCACCCCCTTGTTTTTATGCTTTTATATAAAAAGCATGTAGTTTGGGCTGATATTGAAGTTCTGGTCCCTGTCTTCACTTCTCTAGTGCTGAGTTTACAGGATGTGTCACCACATACAGTCCTTGTTTAGGATCTAGACAAGGGCTTTGTGCCTGTTAGCCAAGCTCTCAACCAACTGAACTACATTCACAACCCCAAAGAGACTGAACTAACTTCATTAATAACATACTACAAAATAAAATTAAGAACTATCACATTGGTTCACTTTCAGTTTTTCACATAAGTCATATTTTAGATGTACAGCATAAAGTAGATTCAGAGAAACAGTTCTGATAGGCCTACTTTAGATAATCAAAACATAAAATTAGGGACTGGAGAAATGGCTCAGGAGTTGAGTATATTTATTGCCTGCTCTTCAGGAGGTCCTGAGTTCAATTCCCAGCAACCACATGGTGGCGCACATCTGTAATGAGATCTAGTGGCCTCTTCAGGCACACAAGGATACATGCAGAGAAAATACTGTATACATAATAAATCTTAAAAAAAAAATTAAAAGGAATCATAACATTAGTTATCCTGTTTAAATCCTGGCTTCTAAAGACCAACTTTTAAAAATTGAAACTGAGAAATTTAAGATAGAAAAGTACATTAACTGGCAACATAGCTCAGGAGGAAGGGTACTTGTCACCAAATCTAACATTTCAATCACTGTACTTACATAGTGGAAAGCAAAATTTGATTCCCTCAAGTACTTCTCCCCTGACCTGGACATGAACACATACAGGCAAATGCACACAAAACAAAAATGATTTAAAAAGGAAAAAAGTTAACATTATGTCAATATAAGTGGACTGGATGAAGTATACTCAAATCTACCTTAGCAAAATTAGCTTGTTCTACAGAAAATTTATGTTTTTACAGTAAAAGTAGAGTGCTCTGAATACTGCCTTACAGCTGCAAATAGAGTAAAACCTGATATCAATAGGCAAACACTGAGGGTGGGGGAATAAAAGCTATCAAAAGGCTCATACCAACATAAAGTTACACTGCTTTTGCTAATGCCTATACATCTACCTTTCACCATGTTTATTATCAATGGTTCCAGGATGGGGTTGTGGTGGGGAAACATACAGATGGACCAACCTTTGTGTTAGCTGCAATCCAATTAGAAGTCTCACTGTCATCATCACACTTTTTAATCCACTTCTTCAACCACTATTTAAAAAGAACAATCATTAAAATATAACTTTTAAACAGAGGCAGGCTTTAAATATAAGAGTTAGAAAGATATAAATTATCATCTAGGCATATTCTCAAAGTAAAAAAAAAATTGTGGCTATAAAATCTCATCTATATAAGATCAACTAAAGAAGAACTCTCTGGTTAAAGTTGAGTGGGGAGTCTAAAACCCTAAAGAAAAATTAAATTATAACATTATTGCCCAGAACAAAGCCTAATACCTGAGCTGCTCTACTCATGGACATTCTAAGAATAAGCAGAAATTCGACACTCTAAGGAATGCACTTAAAGTACCTGCAAATGATCATTTGAAATTAAAGGGCAGAAAAGATTTCTTGCTAGCACAAAGTCATCAGCTGTTATATCTTTGACCAAGTCTTAGAAATGTACTGAGCTGTTATTTAAAAAAATGAAGAAAAAAAGAAGAAAAATCTCACCTTACATTTAACAGGATCATGCCAATTTTCGCCACAGTTAAAGCTGTTAAAAAACACAAAGAAATTAAAAAATTAATACTACTTACTGCAAGTTAAAACAACTCGCCCATTCCAGTCTACAGCTGCCTAGCATTGTCAGGAAATTCTAAATGATTGGCAAATATCAAGGCAGGGGATGTGTCTATTTATTTTACAGTGAGTTTTTCTGAATTGGTGTTTTCTAGGACCAGCATGTGGTAGGTCCTAAATATGTGGGAAATAAGAATGACTAAAAGCATAAAGACATGACCCCATAACTACACAGTAACTGTTGCAAGAATGTCTCACTCAGGTTGTACTAAGAAGCTTTTAGAAGTGTTTCACCAATACATACACATTCTATCTTCATTCACTCAGTACTCCAACTGAAGAACAAAGTCAGCATTTTCAGGTTAAGGCACGATTTCATACTAATATACAGTAAACCAAAAATGAGGACATCTTTGCATAATATAACTAGATTAATCTCAGCCCCATAAAGGAAAATGGTGTTAGCCAATCTATTCAAAACCAAACAATCATGGTGGCTCACATCTGTAATCCTAGCACTAAACACATGCATTTACAGGGTAGAACTATAAATGAAGAAAACACAAATTCTTATGAAAAACATGATATGGGCACGGTAGCTTGTAAAATCCTAGGCCTCAGGGAGAATAGGAAATTCACAGCTAGCTTGGGTTACATAACACTCTTCTTCAAAACTGTGTGTGTATATGATTTTATATATACAAAAAAAAAAAAAAAAAAAACACCAAGGACACAATAAACAGTATATCCATTGGTATGGAGCCCACTAGGCTCCATGGCTACACAGAGGGAACTCAGTAAGAGTCACAGGATAAGATGTGAATGTGAGGAAGGGCTCCTAAGGATGCAGTGAGAAAGAGTGACAGGGACAGGAGGGAGATATGAAAGAAGGAGGAGTAGAATAACTAAACTGTACTGTATATGTATGAAATTGCCAAATTTAGTAAAACTCGTACAAAATGAAACTAGTGACTGTGATTATCAAGTAATTTATAAGAATGCTTAAAAAAATGTTTAACAAACAGAATAAAGTTAAGGCAATGATTATTTATTAACAAGGTGGACAGGAAATCTGATGGAACAAGTTCTAAGAAGCTTCAACAGTATGCCACATTTTATTTCCTAACAAAAAGAGACGAGGGGACAGAGAGATGGCTCAATGAGTAAGCACATTTATTGCTCTTGCAGAGGACCCAGGTTTAATTGTCAGTTCCCACATGGCAGTTGACAACCAACTTCTGTTAAAGGGATCTGATGCCCTCTTCTAGCCAATGTGGGCACTGAATGCTTGTAGTATACAGACATACATATAGAAAAAACACTCCTACATATAAATAAATCATGGCAAAAAAAGGGGGAAATGTTTCTTATTAAAACATAAATTCAAAGTATGCATGAAATCATATTTCATCTTGTCTGTTACAGAGGTAAATTCTATGTGTGGGAGGAGGCATATGTGTGCTATATAGTAAACCTTTAAAAGTTGGAGGATGTCTGTCTTCATCTGTGACCTTATTCGAAGCAGGTTCCCTCTTCCCTTTTGGTGTTCACTGCTGTGTACACTAGCCTAGCTAGCTCACAAACTCCCAGTGGATTCTCTTGTTTTTGCTTCCTATTACCATAGGAGCATTGGGAGTATGTGGTTCTGGGCCTCAGGTCCCTAACTCTTGCAGAGCTGGCATTTTACACAATGAACAATCAATCTCCTCAGGTCACAGGTTAAACTCTAAAACAGAATGTCACTGTTGATCCTTATCAACACAATTTGCATTGTGTACATGCGTATATGTTCATGACTTTATTTGCTCTTTGGGGATATTAATTTTATGACCATTTTCAAAAAATCAGAACATTACTAAAATATCTATCAACAAAACAACCATTTGGTAGCACTAGGTCCCTCTTTTTCTTTAAAAAGACTATAAAACCATTTTACTTTTCTGCTGTATTCTGCATGTGTACCACCCTGATTCTAATATTGAAACCTAATCATCAGTGTGATAGCATTAAAAGGTAGGAGTTTCTGGGGGTCATGACATATGTCTTTATGTCCTAGCACCCAGAAAACAGATTCAGGAGGATCTCCGTGAATTTGAAGAGATGAGTCTCACTTACTAGGGCTAGATTTAGGACAACTAGGGCTATATAAAGAGACTGTGTCAAAAAAAAACAAAACAAGAAAAACAACAACAACAACAAAAAAAACCACACCACAACCCCCTTCCCACCCCACCCCAAGTATTCACACACACAAAACCTAGGGGTGTTTGTAAGGTGAATTTATCATAAGGATTGTATTCATGAACAATACAATAAAAAGATGCAGACAGCTATATTGTTCCTTCCACTATGTGAGATTATCAACAAGACATACTCTATATAGCAAAAAGAAGACCTACACCAACACAATTAATCCACCACCACACTGACCTAAAACTTACTAGCTTAAGAAATAAATTCATGCTGTATAAATACTAGATTATCTTGGTATTTTGTTATAGGAAATGGGTAATGAGACATGTTCTTTTTTTAACAAAGTCTTAAATGAGAAAGCAGATTAGAAACTCAATAATCAGACAGAGTTTGGGGTGTGTGTTAGGGAAAAAATACAGTATCTTGAATAGACTACTCAGAGGTGGTTGTGCTAAGACTTTAATAATAATAATAATAATAATAATAATAATAGGTGTAGAGAAAGTCATCTTAAAAAAATAACTACTAAATAGAATATGTGTGGAGCTAAAGCCAATGATTCTGATGAAAATGAAGAACATGCTACTACAAACTAGAACACAACCATTCATTGTAAAAGTAGGAGACAACTTAACGGTGTTTGTACCAGACAGTTTCTATACAAGGTAGATGTATAAATAATAAACATTGTTAAAAAAATGCAGCTTGGCTCTGCAATAGAAGGTAAACAGACAGACTTAAGGATGAATTACTAATGAAAAAGAAATAAGAACATTCAAATTGGGAAATTCTCAGTCTACCCATATAGGAAAAGAAAGCCAGCTAAATGGTTCAGAAACAAAAAGATGTCCCCTAGTATTTGGTGTTGAAAAATCTATGGAATGAAATTTGATATCCAAACAGAGAAAAAATATACTTACTATAAAATTCTTAAAGACCCAACTTAGCAAGAAAGTTGACTTAACCAAAATAACCTACATTTTCTTGTAAGATTAAAACTAGTCAAGAAAAAAAAAACTAAATAAACTGCAAATAATTTATTCCTTAGTCTGTGACAATATAAAGGTAGAAAGCAAGAGCCAGATGGAACAATACTACATGATCAAAGATCCAGACCAAAGAGAATGCTCAGTAGATAGTGTCACCATAAAGCTTTACAGCTACAATTTGATCCCCAAGACACCACAACCTCACCAAGCACACTTGTGAGCACATAAGCACCACATACATACACTCACACTTTAGTTTTCTGAATGTTGAAAAAAGATGCAATTAGCCCAGATTTTAAAGTTTCTGTCATTAAAAGTTAAAGTGAAATACAAAGAAAATTATGACCATAGCTTTATTTTCCTTTGATAAACAATACATTTAGCAGGTGTGTTGGCATATGCTTATCCCAGCACTTGGGAAGCTAAGAAAGAGAATGAACATGAGCATGAGGCCAGTTTAAGCTATGAAATGAAACTGTCATAAAATGCACGCATACACACATACTCCTATCCAAAAGATAAAAGCACCAAGAAAAAAATTTAAGATGTGATTTCTAACTTACTTAAAAGAAATCTACACTTTTTAAAACTAGCTATCACATGGGGGCTGGAGAGATGGCTCAGCCGTTAAGAGCACCGTCTGCTTTTCCAGAGGACCCGGGTTCGATTCCCAGCACCCACACGGCAGCTAACAACTGTCTGTAGTTCCAGTTCCAGGCAAACACCAAGGCAAATAAATAAACAAAGTTTAAAAAAAAAAAAAAAAAAAAAACTAGCTATCACTTATCTCCCAATGTGAAAATTTCCCCCATTTTATTACCAACATTAAAAAGTAGAAATTCTACATTCACATCACTCATTTAGAAAATCATTTGCTTACCAAAACTGGCGCCCACATTTGCAGCGAACAGGTTTTGCATCAGGATATTGGACTTTAACAACATGGTGGCAATCTGGGGCAGGACACCATTTTAACAGTCGGTTGCACTGAAATACAAGTTAGAAAAAAATTTTAAACTAAAAAATTTTATAACATCTAGTATAAAGGTTAAAAAAGAAATAACCACATCATATAAAGTTTGCTGTAATTTTGTATAATAGTGCTTCGAAGTATAATTTTTTTTATACTTATAATTTCTTAATGAGAAATGAGTGGGGTTTTTTTCTTTATATGGGAAGATAAATAATATTTATTTATTATTTTGTTTAAAATATGGCAGATTAGCCAGGCAGTGGTGGCAAATTCCTTTAATCCAGCAGTTGGGTGGAGGCAGAAGGATCTCTGTTGAGGCCAGCCTGGTCTATATAGTGAATTCTAGTACAGCCAGGGCTGTTACACAGAGAAGTTCTGTCTCAAAAAAACAAAACAAAACAACAAAAAGTAGCAGTTACACTGACTGAAGCTTTTTCAATGTCAAATAATCCTTGTAACTTGTTTATCTCAATTCTTGGAATGAAGTTCAGACCACACATTTAGCAAATGCTTTACCAACTGAGCTACATATCCCAAACTTTAAGAGTATATAGTTTGCTGGTTCATTACTTGCTCACTTTGGTTCTAAGTATTAAACCTCATATCCACTTTTTACCACAAACCTGTATGTCCACACACTCACAAGATTACTCATCTTTAAAGTTCTAATTCTATAAAACATAAAAACTACTTTTCATTCCTCATACAAATCCCATTGACACATGAACAGTATCACTTTTTAGCCAGGGCTTGCTTCCAGGCTTATGTCAATCTTCCCTCAGCTGCTTTGCTCTTGTAAAGATTTGCTGCTTATATTGGTTTAATAAAATGTTGACTGGTCAGTAGAAAATATAGGTGTGGATAGCAGGTCAGGAGAATTCTGGGAAGCAGAAAAACAGAGCAGAGATGACAGCAAGATGCCCAGGGTGGAAGATGAGAATGGTGCTCTGAGAAAAGGTACCAACCCACATGGCTAAACATAAATAAGAAATATGGGTTAACTTTAAGCAGAAGAGTTAGATGACCAGACTGACTTCCAAACAGGTGTACACTACCACAACTGGCCCAAGGATAATTTTTTAGATGCAAGAAAATCAACTATGACCATAAATAAGGAACATGTTTAGATGCTAAACAGAAGCCTGGGATAAGCTAATAGACTTGTCATTTCTTCCTCATACTAGAGAAAAAGAAAAAGGAAAAAAAAAAAAAACAAAAAAAACACAAGAACCACTCCTAAACCACAGAAAAATATTGGATCTTACTAGTGCTTGAAAACAAAATAATCCTTTTAGCTGATTCTCAACTGCTACTACGACTGTTTTTGTTGTTCGTCTCTGTTTAAAGACAAAGTCTCACTATGTAGCCCTAGATATCCTGGAAATGGCTATGCTATGTAGAACAAGCTGACCTAGAACTCACAGAGATCCATCACCAGTATTTAATTTTGCTTTTTATGTGTCTGCTTTAAGATGAAGTCAAACTTGCAACTATCTTGCCCCAGCCACTCCAGTGCTAGAATTTCCAGGTGTGTTTTACATAAAGGTAAAACACAAACTATGAAAAGTTATTAAAATAACAACTTATAATAACATTACCATAATGGACACTAGTACTTTCAATAAAACCTGAGAGTAAATCATTTAGTTTCATAGCATATATACAACATTTTGTGTGGTAGCTACTCAATTCTACCATCAAAGCACAAAAATAAGCAAAAATATGTAGTAAGTATTTTGAGTAAGTCCTTTTTTGCTTGCTTGTTTTTTGAAACACTTTCTCTCTTTGTAGCCCTGGCTGTCCTGGAACACAGAGAGATCCAACTCTGTCTCCCTGAATGCTAGAGTTTTAAAGGCATGTCCCAGCATACCTACCTCCAATAAATCTTCATTGAAAACACAGATAAGCCATAATTTGCTGACCATTAATCTAAGAAAAAATATATACAAAATAAATACAGCACCTTTTCTATTTTTAAAAAAAGTGTGTGTAGTGGGGCATTTTTTGCCTCTGTATGTCTGTGTTGGTGCCTCGTGCCCACCCACAAAAAAACGTAAGAGGACTCTGGATCTCCTGGGACTGGAGTAGACAGTTGTGAGCTACTGTATGAGTCCTAAGAAAAGAACATAGGTCCTCTCAAAGAGTAGCCAGTGCTACTCTCCAGCACTATCACTATAGCATTCTTTACTAGCATTGAATCATAGGAGAAATGGCAATGTTAGGACACCCAACATGATTATGCTATGTTTAATACACTACAATTCTTTGCTGAGAATTTTTTTTAAATACTGTTTTAAAAAAAAAAAGAAAAATACTGCTAAAAAAGTAATTTTATCAGCACAACTTAAAATTGAAGTTTTATTGAGTGTTCTAAATATGGTGGCATGTTCTTGATAGTTTGAAAACTAGCATTTCAGATGCTGGGCACCCAGCACTCAGGAGGCAGAGGCAGACAGATCTCTACAAATTAGAGGACAGTCTGGTGTACATAGTCAGCCAAGGCTACACTAGGAGACTCTGGTTCAAAAACCTAAACAAAACTACAACAAAAAAGAACCTAATTAATATTCCTATTAATAAACAGAATCTATAAAAACTAAAATTAGACAAGCATAAACCACTTACCTCTACAAAGCTATTTGTTATTAAATGCTGATATTTTAATTTAACTTTTGAATCTGTGATCAGGCGCCTGAAACCAAGAATAAAATAAGTTTATGACGTTGATTAAGCCAAGTCTCAACATATATATAAATAAAACATAGCTTCAAAAACTGTTTGTACTATGACATAAAAACTACCCTAAGCTGAAAATATTAAAACGTACATCCTGTATCAATCAAGTCCTAACAGTGATTTCCAAGTTTCTGTAATGTTACTTGGATAGACAGACAACTTTCTTATATCTTACATTCTAATTATTCTATTTTGATGGGCTTGCATTGCAGTCTAAAAACTGCCAAGTTTGCATCCCTTATAGAGTTTTCTGTCAGCAATTTTTGACTGCCTTCCTTTAAACCCCCAACTCAGCTCATGAAATGTGTCACTTCATGATACTGTCAACAAGAATGTTAAATAATGGACCAAGGTATAGTGATTACAAATGTGTGTATAAATTTGAAGGTAGCCTTCATGTGACAGTTCTTGGCAATTAAAGGGAAAAACTGACAGCAACTTGGTTTTCTCTGTCTACCCTGAACACTTTCATAAAACAATTTCTGTAACTCTGTAACACAAAGGCATGAGAGTGAGGAACTGTAAAGTTGAAGTCTCATTACTTTTACAGGAAGTATCCTTCTGAATGTCATAGCAAAATGGTGTAAGAGCTAAGGACATAGTTCAGTGATTAAGCATTTGCCAAGTACATCAAAAATCAGGGTTCAACCACCATTGTCAAGGGATTTTTTTTTTTTTTTGCTTGTTTAAGTTGCTATTAAATTAAGTGGTGATGGGTGATGGCTACTAAGAAATAACAATCTTTTAACATGTATATAGTTTAATTATTGAACAAGACAGACTTGTATGCTTTGACTTTGTCATTAATTCTTTTTATCTTTTAAACTTTATTATCATTGCTATTATTAATATAGGAACTCTGTAGTATACAAAACTTTGGGTGTCATAAAACTATGTAGACTAGGCTTGCCTTGATTTTACAGAGATCCTTCTGCCTATAGTTCCCAAGCACTGGAATTAAAGGCATGAACTATCATGCCCAGTCCTTTCATCCTTAAGCTTCATATCCTCTCACTGTCCTTTCCATCAAACCCCACTATTTTACACCATTCTTAGATGTATTCATGTCAGACATATGGAGGCAGGGGATCAGGGGTCTCACTCTGTAGCCAAGGTTGGCCTGTTAAGCACTATTACAGACCAAGAGAATCTGAAATTTGCAGTGGTTATAGGCATGGTTGTCCAGGCCCAGATCCCAAACATAATGTTCTGTTTCCTCAAAAATCTTAAATGCCACACTTTTTCAGGAATATTACTACATAAGACTGCCCTCCTCCTCACCCAGAACAGAAAGAGAAACATGCCATAAAGGTGAAAGTATGGTTCACAACCGTAAAATAAGAGTAAGTATTTTAACCTTAGGTTACTGATGTGCAAAAACAAATTGTAAAATTAAAGATCTGTGAAATTAGGAGTGCCTGACAAATAGTATATGCTCAATGAATATTAAATACAATGAAGTTGAAAAAATTTACTGTCATTTTAATTATAGCAATTAGCATGATCTTGTTTTTATCTCTTTGCTTGTTTAATCCCAAACAATAAGCTTCATAAAAAAAATCCTATATTTTGCAGTCAGAACTATTCAGTGTTTTTTTTTTTTTGTTTTGTTTTGTTTTTTTTTTTTGGGGGGGGGGGCAGGGGTGGAGGTGTTCAACACATGGTTTGTGTTACAGCTCTGGCTGTCCCTGAACTCAATTTGTAGACCAGGCTGGATTCAAACTCACAAAGATCTGCCTGCCTCTGCTGCCTCCCAAGGACTACCATCACCCAGCTGCTAGGTATTTTTAAACAAACTAACCTTCATATTCACAAATGTTTAAGTCAAGGTCTAATTAGTCTATTTGGCAGTTCTTCAACAAGTTAAAACACAGCATTTACACAAACCTTTCCAACTTCCTCCCTAGACATATGAACTAAAAATTTAAAATGGGTGTCCCACAAGATCTTATATACAGTGTTCATGACAAAACTTCCACAAAAAGTTGAAACAGCTCTAATCAAACAGAACTCAATAAAAAGACCTCAGTGGTGATTCATGCCATGAAATGAATGAATCTCACAAAACCACTATGCTAAATGATGAAAAGGAAAAAAACACCATCTCTCAGGTAGTCAAAATAGTTTCTCAGGGCTGGAGAGATGGCTCAGTGGTTAAAAGCACTAACTGCTCTTTCAGAAGATTTGGGTTCAATTCCCAGAACCCCCACATGGCAGCTCACAACTGCTTGTAATTCCAGTTCCAGGAGACCCAACACCCATGCACATAAAATAAAAATAAAAAGATGTCTGGTTCCTGGCCATTAAAAACAAAAAACCGGGCTGGAGAAATGCACTGGCTGCTGTTCCAGAGGTCCTGAGTTCAATTCCCAGCAACCACATGATGGCTGACAATCATCTAGAATGAGATCTGGCACCCTCTCTGGCATGCAAGCAGAATACTGTATACATAATTAATAAATCTTAAGAAAAACAAAAACACCAGGTTCTCCTGAATGTCTCCTACAAACGTGGAGTACAACTTTAGAAGTATTTAACCACCCTTGAGTTTGTGGATCATACCTGATTTAACAAAGAAACTGGAATGTTGCAATTTGAAATCAAGTGAGTTTAACTTAACCATACATGGTTTTGTTTTATTTACTTAAATAGGTGTCAACAACTGTCTTAGGTGGTTACTATTGCTGTTATGAAAGACCATGATCAAAAGCAACTTGAGAAGGACAGGGTTAATTTCACCTACACTTTTGTAACAGTTCACCTCAGAAAATATTTAAGGTACTAGGAGCCTCGGAGGTGTGTTGCTTACAGGCTCACCCCAGGACCATGAGCCAAGCAAGGCCCCATTTATAATGGACAAGGCCGTCCAACATCAATTAGGCTTGCCTAAAGCCATTCTTATGGGGCCTGTTCTCAATTAGTGCTCCCTCCTCTCTGATGTCTGCAGCTTGTGCCAAATTGACAGAAACTAGCCAGTAAAACTACTGAATAATGCTTATTCATATAAAGTACCTGGGGAAGTTACAAAAACAAAACTACTTTATGCTATAATTTAGTTCTAACAATAAAAGCATTTTCCTTTACACTGTTATCCTGCTCATCCTCCTCAGATACACTAAAATAGACTTGCAAAACCCACCCAACAGTCAAATCTCTCTGACCCTATAATTCCCCTGCCCAAAATAGATAAAGGCCAAAGACTGTATGAGGATCCCTACAAAATCTGCAGCTTCCCCTAACACTTCTTTGCCCCTCCCTACTTCAATTTGTACATTTTTATGTTTACAGTTAAGTAGCATTTTAGAAGTTTAAAATGCTTGGGCTTATCGGTAGGTAATGTATTGTTTCTCTAGCATTATTTAATAAATGGTTTTCTTTTATATTTCAATGAAAATTTTATTTGCAAGCAAACTGAATTCTACGTAAAGTGTAAATAGAAGGTATGTTACTGTATTCATGCTAAACTTCCTACTCAGAATATCAAAGTTAATACTGTTACTTTCTCTGCAGAGAAATAAAAGGGTACTCATTTTGCTCTACTGTGAAACAAGCAACTCTAAATCACTACTATCTAAACTTATAAAGACATAATAAAAACTTTTATTCATCAAAATAAATCATCCCTCAGAGAGAAAGGGCAAGCCACGCTGGGGTGTGAGGTGGTTGTAATGTACACAAAAAGTTACTGATAGACCAAATTTAAGAATGAAAAAATTGTTTCAGTGAGCACTTCATTTAAAAAAAAAAAAAAAAAAAAAAACTATCTGGGGCTAGAAAGATGGCTTGGGGATAAAGGAAAAAGCTATCAAGACTGACATGAGTCTGACCCGGAAGGCCTATCTTGAAGAAAAGAGTTGCCTTGAACAAGTTGTTCTCTCGGCTCCACACATGTGCCTGACATCACTCACAGGAAAATAAATGTAGTGAAAGCAAAAATTTTTACAAGTTACTTAACTGATAATAAATGAAGAATGCTTTATATTATCTTCCAGAAAATTGCAAATTAGAACTATAATGAGATATGCACACATTCCTACCAATAATGCCATATTTAGTGAAGAGTATGCACAAAAATGCTTTAGAAAATAATTTGGCAGGATCTATTAAACTTAAATGTTTTAGTTCCAATATAGCCCAAAGAAATCAGTGTATAGGTCTGTCTAAAGTATTCTTTAAAGTTTATACACTGGTCAAAAACAAACCAACCATAAACTTCAAAAGTCTCTATTACCCAGAGAATCAAACATTATACAGTAATAATAAATGTAGATAGACAGAGAGACATCATGCCCATGAAGAAAGTATACATACACAAAAGAATACAGGCAGGCAAGCTCAGCTGAGCAAGCCTGATGATACCTGGAACTAAAAGTGAAAAGATAGAACCACTCCCAAAAGTTGTCTTCTGGCTTTCAATTATGCTCAGCAGCATGTGTGTGCCATAACTCACCTCAATACATATACATGTGCACACAATGGTAGTATATTAAAAAAATTATATACTACATGATTACACTTAAATGATATTCAATAAAGGCAAAAATAAGTGACTCCAAGTTAAGAGCACCAACACAGATTTATAAAAATGTCTAATCATTTATGTCTAATTCACTGGGAAAACATAATAAGAATCAGTGACAAGACAGAAAACAGCCATAAAATTAGTAACATATAGTGATTATAGACTTGATATGCTATAAATAGAAATTTCTATTCTTACAAATAGAAAATTAGAACAGAATCATGATCTAGTAATCAATGAGTCTAAGACCATGTTTTTAAAAAAGAAAAAGGATGTTGGGTTCAAAGGCAAGACCTTGCTAAAGGTAAACACAGACACTGATGGTGAGCTACACCCACAATCTCCAGTAATTTTGATAAAAACTACTGATGACATAATCAGACATAATTCTCCTAAAAGTAAGTGGCAATGAATCCGTCTGCTTCTAAAATCCAGACATAGAGGATATGAAATCAGATCAATCACAATTCCAGAAAATATTAATACAAATGGATAGTCTTGAGACCAAGCACCTGAACATGGCGGCACACACCAGGAATCTCAGCACAAAGGAGTGTGACCAGGAGTATTTTGAGTTCAAGGCCAGTCTAGAAAATAAAGTGAGATATTACTGCCATATATTAGAGGGAAAAAGAGGAGAGTGTATACTATTTGAATATCTTGAAAAGACTTTATACATACATGCTTTCCTTTAACAAAAAATTAGCAGAGAACCTATATATAGTGAGAGAAAAGGCAAGGAAATGAAATATATAAGCTGTTATAAGTAAAAACAAATTTATTTGGCTGTAAGTAATAAGTGATATTCTAGGCAAATAGTTTTCACTGATTTCATGAAAGCATCAAAGAAAAATATTGTGACAAAGAAAATATTCATAAAGCACATCATCTGTATAACTCTGAATGAACCCAATGTATACGAGAAGACCATTTTGGCTAATGATGGTAAATGAAATTCATTTTATTTACTGATTTTCAATGATGGGTGAGATATTTTTATGAAGGCCACAGATAATGATATGATATATTTCCTCAAGTACTTAACCAAAGATGTTAAGAAATAAAGAGGTGAATGCATTTAACTACCATTATTAAGTATCTAAGAGAATTGGAATATAGTTCAGTGATAAAGTTCTTATCTCTCACCATCATGGCCTTAGGTTTAATCTCCAACACTGAGAAACAAATAGGAAGTCTTAGAGTTGGAGTAGGGAATAGCTTGGTAGTACTAGGTTTAGAATACAGGAGGTATAGTATTTAATCCTCTCAATGATGAAAAGAAGTAGGAGAGACTTAAAAGTCTAAAAAAGTACTGAGACTCCAAGAATGGATATGTTCAGGGTATGAAAATAAGCAGGATAACTTTGTGTCATATAGCTCCAAAGTATAGGCAATAACAAAAGGTGACAGTAAGTAAAATAAGAGGGTGAATTTAGAAACTTACAGGATGTTGACCTAATTAAATACTAGATGAGTCCTGAATAATAACTTAAAGAATGAATGCACGAGAAGAATTAAAGAATAATTCAGAAGGTGATGAACATGACAAAGACAGGAGACAGTAGGAAATAAAGTAAAAACCAAATGCAAATAAAATGCACAGTACTTTTAAGAGAGCAGGTGTCTATATAGCTGTAACAGAAAATGTAAGAGCCAATAAGACGAGTAGCAAACAATAACAGAAGGTACTAGAGAAGTACTACTGGAAGGTGATGAAACTATGAATTCCTTAGAAGCCAACAGCAAATTTTGAGCAAGGAAAAGATGATCTGGATGATTCTAATGGACAGAAATGAATATTGAGGATAACTTCAAAGATGTAAAGATGTAGAATGAAATGAATTTGGTACACGGGTGAGTATAGAAGATACAGGAGAAAGGCAAATCAAGAATACCACACCCAAGGTTATTAATCCAGAAACATCCTTAACACCTAGTGATACTTTTCTTTGATAATGAGAAGAATGAGTTTAAGAGTTGTAAAAGAGGTGATGACTGGGGATGGGTAGGGGAGATAAGGTAGGAAATATGAATATACAAATGGAGATGGCTTACAAGCATTAGGATATAAAAGCCCTAAATTCAAGAGTATGAGGTGGAAATACAAATTTGTGTACTTCTAGCGTATGACTAGTGAAGACAGTCAAACTGATCTAGAAACACCAACTAAACAAGTAGTCAAAGCTCAAAACTGAGATGTGGCTTCTCTTTAAATTCATTCCCAACCGGTAGCTCAAGGTGATCCATAAAGGCCAGATGTTTTTAATAGAATTTTTGTTTTATGGACATAGAATGAACCCATAGGAAGAAAAGGAAAATTGTAAAACAGAGCAGAACTATCAGCATCTAAACACTTCAATCAGGGGAGTTAAAAATAAAATACCAGAGGAAAAAACAGAAAGAATACCGAAGCAGGTGAGTATAGGGAACTCAGTTTACTATCCAAAAATGTCCCATTTTCAACTAAAGATTATGTAGGTAATATAAAGAGAAAGAAAAATGTGAGACAAATTTTGGGAGAGTATTAAGTAGAACTCCCTGTAAAACCCAGGTGCTTGACTTAGCAAAGGCTTTTAAACAGCTACTATAAAAAAAGTTTAATAATACTTAAATAATTATATTTTATTATAATATCTTATTATGATAAATAATATAAAATTATTAATTTTATTAATAATTATATTTTAATAATAAAAATCAGCAAAGTCTCTCTATAAATACAATCTACCAAGCTAGAAATCATATAGTAAGCAAGTATAATTTCAGCTCCCCAGACCTGAAAAACCAAAAAGGCACAATTAAAATAAAATCCTGACTAAAGTGCTCAACAGACATAAGATGGTAAAAATCAGAGAACACATAAAAATAAAAATAATTAAAAAAGAACCTGACTGCAAGATGTATCAGTAAAAATGTTTTCAGTGTTTGAGAATACAAATAAAGGTACTAATGAAAATAAGCAGATCCTCCAAGAAATGAGTGGCATTAAAAATGTCAATTGGTGTTACTATGGGGTCAAAAAAGGACAGGAGTAATGTTTTATTATTACTATAGATGACTCAGTGGGTAAAAAGCTTACCATGCTAAGTGTTAAGACTGTAATCCAGATCCCTATTAAAAAAGGTATCCCACCTATAATTCCAATATTAATAAATAATGCAGTGACAGGATCCCTGGAGCAAGCTGGCCAGCTAGGATAGTTGAAGCAGAGATTCAACCAAGAGGCTAGGTTCTAATGAATAAAGTGTAGATCAACCAAGGAAAACTCCCAATGTCAGCCGTGAAGCTCCAAACACATACTTACACTCCTGCAAGTACATATACATATGCTCCCATGTGTGTCCCCATATAAACATACACCATACACAAAAATATACAAATAGAGAGAGGTGTTTTAAGAAATAATGGGCTAGCTAAGCATGGTGATATGGATACTTATAATCCCAGCATTTAGAAGATAGAGCTATCACGAGGAGTTCAGATTTTCCCCAGCTACATATTGAGTTTAAGAGCCAGCCTGGAGTACATGGGTCTGTTCTCAAGAAACAAAACAAGCCAGAGGAATAACTCAGCAAGTAAGAGCACCAGCTGCTTTTCTAGAGGACCTAACTTATGTTCCCAGATCCCTTATTAGTTGGTTCACTACCACTTGCAACACTAGCGTCAGAGGACCTGATGTTCTCTTCTAGATTCTGAAAGCACACACAACTTTAACAGTGGGGAGACAGAGGCGAGGGGATCTCTGTTAATTTGAGGACAGCTAGGCTATACAGTGATATCCTGCCTCACTTCCACCTCCTGAAATAAGAAGCAAAAAGTCCTTAAATTTTAAGACAAATAATGACTTCTGAATGTAGAGGTCAAATAGCTGTACACAGAACAAACACAAACAGAACTATACCTAGACAAATCAGAGTAAATTTCTGTAAGCCAAAGACAAAATTGTTAAAGCAGCAACTATGGGGGAAAAAAATAATAGCTAAGTCATCAGAAACAACAGAGGGGCAAAAGCTAACAACATATTGAAGTGCTAACAAAGACGTAAAGATACAAGCATTTTAAACATTGTCAAGCATCAATTCACAAATGTTATAGTTTATTCATCCTTTGCTATTATATTCCCATGACTTTAAAATACTAAATGCTTTCATCTTTATCCATTCTGAAATATTAAAAACGAAAAAAAGAAAACAACAAAAAACAAACCCAAAACCCTTAAGTTGAAATAACTAACTTAGATTTAAATTTCCATGAATTTTGTGTTAATTTAAATATTTTTATCATGATCTGTTTGTTTATTCCATAGGCGTATCATCATTTTTCCTAATGGGGAGAGGAAGAGGTATGCATGTTATATAAATGTTTACTGCACATGCATTTGCAAGCCAGGATAACCTTAGGTGTTATTACTCCGGTGACATTCATTTTAGAATTTTTCAGACAATCTCTTGTGAATAGAGATTGATTACAAGTGCATGTAACCATGGCTTGGCTTTTTGTCCCCTTTTCCAAATGTAGGTTAAAGCAATCAAACTCAGGTCTTCATGCTTGCACAGCAGACACTGCAACAACAGTTACCTCTCCAGAACTGAAATATCATTTATTTAATGATCCCATGATTTCAAGAAAACAAGGCATGATGGTTTTATGTCTTAAGATACATTTGTCCATTTTCTATTTAGTCCTCTCCCAAACAGAACTTAAACTAACAACCTATTATATAAAACAGGTATGAAAATAAGCTTTGGTAAAACTAAGAGAAAGGAGTCCCTCAACTGTGATTCTGAATTTCCAAAACCCTTAGAGTTTCAGTGTGCACATGTTGAAAGATAATGTTTACATCATTATTAAGAGTACCTTAAAATACCTGAGAAAATTGAACAGCTTGTTAAACCCAACTTGCAGTGACATTCATGGACTTGTATCAATTTCTTTCATTAAAAAGATGTTCTAATATCTAAGGTGACTAGAATATCTAGATATCGAATATCTAACTCAATATGAAATCTACTAAAATATAATTGATAGTGCATCTCCTTGAACTATTTTCCCCACTTTTTACTCATAATTCACTGCAATCTTACATCTACTGTTGTCCTAGTAAGTTTTTGTAGTAGGGAAACGCAATGATCTGTTTTCACTGTTAGTCTTGTTTACAATTCTGGGAAAGTAACATCACCAGTGGCTTCTTGATTACATCCTCTACTCCTCTGGTTCCTGTACTTTTCACTCAAGGCATCATCTAAGTATCTGACTAAATCTAACTTCTGTGCTTTCTTTTGAAACTGAAAACTGCACTGCACTATATAGCATAAGTTGGTTTCAAATTTACAATCCATCTGCCTCAGCCTTTTGCGTGTACAATGCCTGACTGCTATAATCCATACAAGTTTTATGGATCGCAATCAGTCTGTTTCTAAATTCTATTGTTTTCAACTTGCTTCCCACTGAAATATTAACTCCTAAATCCTCTTTAACCTAAAATACAAATAACCTTCTAAACAAATCTCATTACCCAATTTCCCCACTCTAAAGCATTCTCCATTCATCAGTTAGTTGTATTTCTAAAACACACATTATATTACTATAGTCTTGACTAGTGTCTATGACCAAAAAAAAAAAAAAAAACCCATGATGACCAGTTAAACTTTTTCTATCTACATCACTAATAAACCCTCCCTGCTTTGGTCTAGCCACTGCAAAATACCTAAGAGAAAAGCTCATTTTTTTGTTTCATCAATTATTACCCAGCACTCCCTCACCCCTAACTTTTTTACTCCTTTTGTGTTATTTCTAGTCTTAAGGGACAATTTGTTTCCTTCTAAACACTTATGTTACATTTATTAACGTGAATCTTTTGGAGAACAGCATTGTATGTATGATATCAAAAAAGTTCTCAGTAATTGCTGGAATGAAAAGATACATACAATGCACTAGATTGCAAGATGAAACTAACATACTGAAGAAAGAATACAAAGGATAAGACTGCACCAGGGGAAAAGATAAAAATAAGTGGGAGAGTAGTGGTAACAAACTTATTTTGATAGCAGTAACAGAACAGAAATAACTCTAAGAGAAACAAACAACAAGCCTAACAACCTGAGTTGTATCCTGGGACCAACACAGTGGAAGAAGAGAACTGACTCTCTAAGATTACCCTCTGACCTATATATCCATGCTGGGATACCTGCACATACATGCAAAATAATTCTTTTTCTTAAGTGAAGTAGGTGAGCTTGAAAAGTTGTGCTGGCTATTTTAATTTAGCGTTATTAGGTTAAATTTACTCATTAAAATACACTGCTTTTTAATTTTTTTATTTTTATTACTTTTTAATCACAGATAAAACTTTTTGTATAAGCAATTACCTAAAACTAATTATACAATTTATTTGTGGATCATCCAAGACCTCCATCTGCTTGGTGCCCTGGAATGAAGGCACAAAGACAGAACAGGAATTCACTATGTTTCTTTTTCCAAATTTCTTTTTTTTAATCCAAAGAGAACATCTGTACATTCGTTTATAGCTTACAGTTGCAGTGCCTTAGAGATTAGTAGCAGTTATTTCAGCAGAAACCACTCTACCCTTGGACAGTGTAGTGAGTAGTTATTGTATCAAGAATGTTCGGGCACAGCCTTCTGCTTTACTGAGGTAGTCCTCTGGGAAATTTAAGTGTTGGAGATCCTTAAAGGCTGCCACACTCAGCTACAACATAAACTGTGTGGTAGTTTGAATATAATTAGCCCCCATAACCTCAGAGAGAATGGCACTATTAGGATGTGTGGCTTTGTTCAAATAGCTGCGGCCTCCTTGGAGAAAGCATGTCTGCAGGTGGTAAAGGTTTCTTTTGTTCAAGTTTCCCTCAGTATGATTGTCAGTTGACTTCCTACAAGATGTAGGACTCTTCCTTTACAGCCACAGCACCATTTCTGCTTGCATTCCAACATATTACACCATGATGGTAATGGATTGAACTGAAAACAACCCCCCCCCCCAAATGTTTCCTTTCATAAGAGTTGCCGTGGTCATGGTGTCTCTTCACAGCAACAGAAACCCTAACCAGGACCCTTAATTTCTTCTTTTTGAAAACTTTTACTTTCTCTCTCTCTCTTCCCTCTCTCTACCCTTTCTCTCTCCAGTATCTACCTAACCCTGACCCTCTCTTTTAATTTCTTTTTATTATTTCCCATTTTTCTTTTGTTTTGATTTTTGGTGGGTGCTGGAAATCAAGGCCAGGATTTCAAATAGACTGAGCAGCTCATTTCCAACCACCAAAACTCTTCCCTGATTCTGTCTTAGCCAGTTTACCAGAGGAAAATTAACATAGTCATTACCCCATTATATAATCTTAAGATTTACCACAATTTAGCAATCACATATTTCCAAATTTATAAGAGTGACTCCTAAGCAAATCCAAGTGTCCTTCTGTATTTCAAAGGAATGATTGTGGAACAAAAGTCTCTTCGGAATTTCAATAATTGACCTCCTTGGAGGTACTCAGTCAAATGTAAATGGTTTAACCAATAAAATAATATTTATCATACAGACTCTGACAGAAATACTTACATAACTGTGTTGTCATCCACTAAGATATCACAACCATGAGCAGGACATGAAATAGTCTGAAAAAGATCAAAATTTAAACTATGTCTTCATTCAACAATATTACAGGATGCTTACCACTACCAGGCAGTTTGCTGGGTTCTGATGACACTTTCCTCTTTGTAGGATCGCAATTTTTTCCCCTTCTATTACAGGAAGGACATCTTCAAAGTAACTAACCTTGCATGTAACTGGGTTTTGTTTTTAGCACAAAACAGGAAAGTTAAAAACAAAATATTAGACAAAATTCCCTTTCAGGGTGAGCCTAATAAGAGATTATCAGGGGTGATCAATGCTAGAAACACATTATCTAGATTAGAATATAAACTGGAAAGTCTCTTTTTTTAATGCTTGTTTTAATCTCAAAAGAAAAGAGAGAGAGAGAGAGAGAGAGAAAGAAAGAAAGAAAAAAGTTTAAACCCAAAACTTTTACCTGGTTATAGTTATCCAGGACCTAAACAAGTAAATTTTATACATGAAAATCAAATTACCTGTCCCATGCCTTCCTCCATTATTTTGGTAGTTAAATATTCACTCCAGCACTGCATACAAAACTTATGTCCACATTCAAGGCCAGTAAAATACTGTAACAAAAGTAAAACATTAATTTTAACAGAGACATTATTTTTTAAAAAAAAGTAAAACTGAGCTTTATAATCTCAATTCTCATAATAATTAAAATGTCCATTTTACAAAAACCAAAGTGTCTCTAAAATTAACTTCACTATGATTAAATTTAGACATGCTAAATCTTTAAACAGTCTATCTAATTAATAGGAAATGTATCTGCCACTGATATTTACATATTTTACAAAGGTAAATAATACATTTGAATTAAATATAGGAATAAGCATATCAGTAAGCACAAAAGATTTTAATAGCTATTATGGAGATGTAAATCAAACCACAATGTCACACTCACTAGGACAGCTGTAATTAAAAAGACAAATAGTAACAAGTAAAAATAATAAAAATATTGAAAATCTGTTCCAATATACTGCTTCATAACAATGTAAAAGCTACAACAACTCTGGAAAACACCTAGGCAACAACTACTTCAAAATATTAATGCAGCTGTCATAACTTCTTTCCTGTTACTTTTCTAATGTGATGACAAAACACCATGACAAGGCAACATATAAAAGAATATTTAATTTGGTACTCCAAGTTAAGAGTCCATGACCATCATGGCAGAAAGCATGACAGTAGGCAGAAGTACATCTGTTCCACAAACACTAGACAGCTACGTAGAAAAATGGCATAGGTTTTTTGGAAACCTCAAAACCCACACATTCCAGCAAGGCCAACCTCTTTGTTGTAGGATTATGTTACATTGTAAATATTTGTCCCTCCTACCAGTTTAATAAAATGCTGACTGGCCAGAAGGCAGAAAGGAAGTATGAGCAGTGCTACTTAGACTAAGAAAACTCTGAGAAGAGAAAGAACAGAGCACAGATGTCAGAGGAAAGAAGACAAAAATGCTGCTCTGAGAAAAGTTACTAAGCCACTTGTCTAATCATGAATTTGTTTAAGAGTAAGAGTTAACATGGAATATGTCTGAGCCATAGGCCAAAAATAGTGTATAATTAATAAAAGACTTTGTATGATTATTTGGGACTGCTGATCTGGATTCTGCAGGCTAGGCTGGGCCAGACACTTGGACTACACCTCCTAATCCTTCCCATATAGCCACAAAGTGGGGATCAAATATTCAGATCTATGAATATATGGCACTCAGTCTAAGTCAAAACACACATGATCCAGAAATAAAAATACAAATTCTCATAAAAATGTGTACACAGTATTTATATTAGCACCATGCATAATAGCCAAGATACAGAAACAACTTAAACAGTCAACAGACAGATGTGAAACAGCTATATAAAGGCATATTTTGTCACAAAAATGAACAGAATTCTGATACTACAACATGAATGAACCAAAACATGTTAAATGAAGATAGCCAATGACAAAAGGACTCATATAGTTTGATTCTATTTAAATGAAAGATATAGAATGATAAGTCCTTAGAAAATGATTGCCATGGGCTGTACATTTGTGGGAAAAGGAGGAATGGATATGAGAAAATA
The DNA here is from genome assembly GCA_004025045.1 of Sigmodon hispidus. NCBI lineage: Eukaryota > Metazoa > Chordata > Mammalia > Rodentia > Cricetidae > Sigmodon > Sigmodon hispidus. The sequence goes on from PVIH01004266.1 coordinate 123,224, forward strand.
AGGGATTTTTAAGGGGGTAGAGATTATATTAATACTTAAAATTAATAATTATAATAGTCATAGGAGAATAGGAATATAGCAAAATCTACAATAAATGGTGTACTAGGATAGCTATGAAAGCATTCGCTCAACAAAATGCTTATTTTTAAGTGTTTTTCAGGGGGTGTTTTTGTTTTCTTTTTCTTTCTTTCTTTTTGGTTTTTCAAAACAGGGTTTCTCTATGCAGCCCTGGATGTCCAGAAACTCAATATGTAGATCAGGCTGGCCTTGAACTCAGATCTACCTGCCTTTCTCATAAGTGCTAGGATTAAAGGCATGTGCAGCTTTAAATATTTTTCAAATACACAGAAGACTTTATGGAATTAATTACACAGAATGTACTATAATACATTATTTGTAGTAAACTGAGAAACTTATTACAAAGCAAGTATAGTGGCACATGTCTATAACCTAGAACTTAGTGGTAAAGGCAAGAGGATCAAGAGTTCAGTACCAGCTAGGAATGCTGGTGCATGCCTTTAATCCCAGGGAAGAAGCAGGTGGATCTCTGTGAGTTTGAGGCCAGCCTGGTCTACAGAGAGTTCTAGGACAGCTAATAATACACTGAGAAACCCCGAGCCCGCCCCCACCAAAATCAAGACCCCCTGACTATATGAGATACAGCCCAGTGTTCAAACACTTGCCTACAAACACAAGACTCGAGAATTAATTCCCATAACTATAAAATAAATAGTTAAGAATAATAGTAAGCCGTTATGACAGTACAAACCTACAGTTCCAGCAATATGAGGCTTGGGGCAAAAGAATGAAGAGATTTAAATAGCTGAGTCACACAGAAGACTAATAATAGATTTTGTTCTAATCTTTACCTACAGTGTTTTGAAAGACTAATAACTTAAAGGTGATGGCTGAACCTTTTACAGGGCTCATAAGGTTCAGTGGTGGCTTTTATCTAATTTGTCTGATGTCTTAGGTTAGATTCTAACTGCCCAATAAAGATATGAAATATCCATAACAAAAAAGCAAGTTTACAATATTTATGACTAAGTTTAATTAATACAAATTCATAAACTTTTAAAACAATACATTTAGAAACATTGTAAAAACTTTCAAATTTTTTTTTAAATATTCTATTTTAAAGAGAAAATTCATTTTTCACGTTTGGTTGGTAAAACTGTGTTGACATGGATGTGAAAGTTTTTAAGCAATGCTATTAACCAGTATGTTTGCAAGTGGCATGTGTCTGTACTTCCAGTTGCTTGGGGAACTGAAGCAAACAAGTCATTCCAACTTAAAAGGGGTCTGGACTGCCCAACAAGGTGTCTGCACTGAACATCAGCAGTGGAGTGGCACCTGTGAGTAATTACTGCACTTCAGTCTGAGCAATGATGTGATACAGTATAACTTTTAAAAGGAGGAGAAAATCTTTTTATAGTATGTGTTTATGTGGAAAAATCCTCTTGTTTATGCCCCTAATCTGTTTCTTTTACTTAGAAAAAGTGGCTATTCTCATTTCTGATATGTATTTGCAGACCCATTCTAATGTACCCCCATGCTCTCCTTAGAACTTTGTTACTTTTGTTGTTTCTGCTGAGGTACATAATGGTACACCCCTTTACCTGTTTCCTGTTTCACATATTTATTATTTCTAATTATGTGTTTATGTAAAGCAATGGAGGGTACACAGATGTATATCATTGTAGGTGGCCAAGGTGACCAGTGTCGTTGAATTTTCCAGGAACTTAAATTATAGCTACCCAACATGGGTACAGGGAATTGAACTTTTGCCCTCTGCAAGAAGTATTCTGATCCCATGGTTTACTTTCTTTAAAGCACAGTTAACTACATATGGACATACAAGACTTTTCCTACCATTCCATCACAGTGACTATAATACACTTTGTAACTACATGACTTTTTTAGAGGGAATATATAGAAGATAACAGATATACAAGTACAGGTTGACAAGTATTATCAGCTACTCTTGGAAGAAGTAGTAGCACTTCTTACAAAGCAAGAGTACATTGTTTCTCACAACACGTGTGAGAAATTTCACCAATCTAACACGTAGAAAACAAAGTAAATGATGTGGTCTTTAAAGTATGTTTTGTAAAGCCTTTGAGATTTCTGTGTTTGTTTTGCTTTTTGAGACAGTTTCTCTGCTTATTCCTGGCTGTCTCTGAATTCAGAGATCCACTTGCCTCTGCCACCCAGAGTATTGAGATTAAAGGCATGAGTCATCACATCTGGCTGTTCTGAGAATTTTTTGCCAAGTAATTTTTAGTATCATATTTACCCTCATCCCTTCCCCCTAATTGCTCTCAGATCAACACTCTACCACTGAAAAAAATATGGCACTCACTTGCTACAAGAACCTCTATATATCATTTTTTTATTCATTCAAGAAAAATTAAAGCTAAGGGATTAAAGGACATAGTGGTTAAGATATTACTACTAAAGTTCTACATAACTGTATCTACTGCATTATCTAGTCTGGCGCCTGTAATCAAAAAGTATTTTACAAGATGATAGATTAATAAATTAAGTAGACATACAAAAGAGAGACAAGGTATAATGCCTACAGATTCAGAACTTGGAAGGCTAACTAAGGTAAAATCATGAGATAAAAGTCAGTTAGAGTAACAGTAAAATTTTGGACGCTTGAGATTATAAAAAGACCCTGTATCTAAATAAGTAAAAATAAATTACTATGTCTATCTAAGGAAAATGCAAAATGTAACCTGTGGTCTGACTATACACATATATTCACCATGCTGGGAGCGGGGGAAGTGTATTATTACAACCACATTCTTCCATCCGGTCTGCCATTGTTTCCTCTCCTCTCTGACATATTTGCTTTTAATTATCTCATACCCAGCTTCTTTGATTCCTTGGTCTGTATTTAACTCATGAAACTTGACTATTTATTAAACATACCCTTGTTTATGTTCTAAATAAATCCAAACAAAAGCGTATTAATGACATATGAAGTATCATCTATAACAGAAATAGTCATAAAGGAGCTAAAAAGGTTTAACTTTAGTATTTTATTGTACATACATAGCAAGTAATATTCAAAAGAAAAAAATGGGGGAGCAGACAGACCTGGAACTCACTATGTAAGCAAGACTGGCTTCAAACTTCAAATCTCCCTGCCTCTACCTTCTAAGTACTAGAATTAGGGGTATGTGCCACCAAATCCAAATAATAGCAGATTCTAATGTTCAATAAGAATTGTCTTTCTGGGGAGGGTAAACTGTGATCATATTATATTATATGAAAAAGAAACTATTTTCATTTTAAAAAAATCATCTTTCCTTCATCAAATTGCCAATATAATCTCACAAATTAAAGCCATTTTGTTCATAAAGATAGAGTAATAAAGGAATCCGTTTTCTCTCAAGAGTTTAATGGGATAGCATGGTGCTATGTCATATATTTAATAAAGCCATTTTAGAATATCAGAGAAGAGCTCCACCCACAGTCAAACTAGGCAGAGGTAGTGTACACCATTAGTCCCATCACTTGGGAGGCAGAGATCCCATTTTGTAGCTCAGTGAGTTCAATGAATAATGGAGAAGTAGTAACTCCACTTTTAATTCCAGCACAGGAATCCAGAGGATCTCAGTAAAAGGCCAAACAGCCAGGCAGTGATGGCTACACCTTTAATCACAGTGCGAGGCCAAGAGTGGTGACCTACTCCTTTAATCCCATAACTCGAAGAAACAGGAAGGTTAAAAGGAAAAAGTAAAGAGACTGGAGAGATGGGTCTGAGGCTTAAGAGCACATTCATTTCTCAGCACCCCTGTTAAGCAGCTCAAATTGCCTGAAATTATAGCTCTAGGACACCTGACACACCCTTCTGGCCTTATCAGCACCAAACCAGGGTGAGCACAACCAACTCCATCCATATACATCATCAAAAATAAGCTGGTGGTGCATTTATAGTGCATTATAGCACTTGGAAGGCAGAGGCAAGTTAATCTCTGTGAGTTCAAGGCCAGCCTGTTTTAAGACACACAAGGCTGTTACATAGTGAAAACCTGTCTTTTAAAAAAATAAAACTAAATAAACAAATCTACAACCTCTTTAAAAAGTAAAGGAGTAGACCTAGACCAGATTCTTTTAAGTAGTGTTGGTGATTAATGCCAGAAACACCAAGATGCTAGATGAGAGATTCAACATGGGAACGAAACTCTATTTAACAAATCTTAAGGTTTTTTTTTTTTTTTTGGGGGGGGGGGTTGGGCGCAAGACAGGATTTCTTTGTATAACCCTGGCTGTCCTGAATATCAGTTTGACCTTAACCTCACAGAGATCTGCCTGCCTCTGCCTCCCAAGTGCTAGGATTAGTGACCTACCACAACCACCAGGCTAAATCTTAATTCTTAAAGAATACAAATTACCCCATAAAAGTACATTTTCTAATAAAATGATAGTTTAAAAGCTAGGTGTGGTGAAACATGCCTACAATCACAGCATTTTGGAAGGTCACAGGATCTTCACCTACATTTTAAGCTATTTTAATTCAAAGTAAATAAGAATAGCCAAGATTAAGAAATTCTTGAGTTAAGTGTCAACAAAGCTAGACCCAGTGCAGCATCCCAAACTCCTAGTAAATTCAAATGAGACCTTCTCTTCCACATACTTAACTCCAAAGTACTATAGAAAGTAAGCTATCAGAAACATTTTGACAGATTAGCCCAAGTAAACATGTTTCTTAAGAAATCCCTCAACACATTAATAAAGTTCCATGAAGAATTTCAGATGATACTGCTAGAGCTGAATAAAAACAATAATCTGTGTGTATACTCATCTAGAAATGATGAGAAAATTACTGTGTTATGCTGTTCACAACATTAGCAGTTTCCACTTAAACTTTTTAATTAACCATACAATTTATAGTAATTATCTGAAGTCACAGTAAACTTTAACCCTGTAACTTCAGGATCTTAAGTTCTTATTTTCCCTTCTTTGGTTTCTGTACTGAGACATTTTCCTGACTTTCTTAACCCATAGTTATCGATTCATATGAATGTGCTAAATCTATAAGCGAATTGGGTCTGTTGTAATTTAGATCTTAATTGTCCCCCTAAAGCCTGCATGTTGAAAGCTTAGATTCCCAGTTCATGAAGCTACTCAGAAGTTAGAAGTACAACTTAGGCTACTTGGAAGGTTTAGCCAAATAACTATAAATGTACAATATTCCTGTGAAAAGAAAATGATCTTCCCAGTTCCTCTCCCTTTCTGCTCTATCTCCACGTTAAGTGACTTGGCTTTACTCCACCATGGACCTGCATCATAAAGTCTGTTCTCCCCATGGGCCCTAAGACAAACAAGACCAAAAAACCATGAGCTAAAGCAAATGCTTCTCCTCAGGGTGATTATCTTAGGTATTTTATCATAGCAATAGAATGTGAACACTGTATTACAGTCTAAAGTGACCATGTAGGTGTCAAGTTCACAAGGGGTATTAATGTTATCAATCTAACTAAACTTATTATCTCTAGGAGAGACACACCCCGTGTTTGTTATAAGGATGTTTCCAAAAAGAATTAACCAAGGAGAAAGAACCACCATGAAGCAGAAAGGACATCACTGCTTGGCCTGGGGACTCACAGTGATTAAAAGGGAGAAAGCCAACAATCTGTGTTATGACTGTAGAGACAATGTAACCAAATGTTATACCTACACCTTCCCTGCTATGATAAACTACATTCTCCAACCATAAGCAAAAATAAGTCCACACTGCTTTGAATTTGTTTTCTGCTAGGTACATAGGTAAAGATTCTGAAAAGAGATGTAAAAATACCAAATTTTTTATATATATATATATATTGTATCAGTTTAATAAGATTTTACAAATGTAACTGAAACAACCAGCAAATATTGCATTAAAAACAAATATATGAAGAATGATCTTCAAAGAAATTAATGTGTCTAAACTTAGAGGTAGAAATTGAGAAATTCATTACATATTATTATTTACCAAAGTCCATACTAAGTTTAAAGATAAACTTACTATGTGTAACTCCACTGATCATCCCATTCTGGTCTTGCAAAGCCACATAAACACACTTTGATTATTAAAATTGTACTTTGTATAATGAGTTAATATTTATTTTAAAAGATGTTTTCATGTTCCTAACATTATAACATTTTTTTATATTAAAACCCTCAAATTATAAGTATTGTAAGTTACAATATTCAGTAAAAGCCATACATTGAAATATTTTTTTTAAAAAAAAAGATTCTGGAAAGAATTCACATGATGGAAGGTGAAAACCAATTCCCACAAGCTGTCCTATGATCTCCACACACACACACACACACACACACACACACACATATACATGCCCACTCACATACAGAGTAAATAAACATAAAATTAAAAACAGAGAATGAAAAAGAGAAATAATACCCAGGTTCTTCCAACATGGTATGATAATATAATTTATCCATCTCAAAGTATCTACTTGTGATATTTTGTTTGTGATCTAAGAAGAATTCAAGCCACATCTACCATTCTTTCTGAATGCCTTATGAATCTGACCTATAAGATATAAAACAAAAATCTACATTTATTCTCCATTATGTACTTAAAATTTAGAATAGTTCCTGATATATGAAATTAATGATTTAAGTTCTCCATCATCCGCTGTATACAAAGCCAAAAATATACATTACAGATGCCTGATCAAGGTTTTGCTAAGACTTTGGATAATATTAAGGGAAGTGAAATCAGTAGCAACTAACTCGAAAATCAGAGTAAAGATTTCAATGAAGAAGAAACTGGCTATACTCAAGCAGAAGAAAAAGGCAGAAAAATAAGAAAGTCACTTATAAACTAGGAAAAATTATTTGCATCATATAGTACTAGCCTACAGAGACATCTGAAACCTTAGGCATGGTATAAACCTTAACTAACAAAAAGAATCTATTCAAGATAATAAAGGTGTTAAACTGAGTTTAGTGTACTTCAAAAGTCAGTGATTATACAAATATATGTAGGATTATGATTTAAGGAAAGAGACATGATACAGCTCACAGGCTGTAAAGATTTGAAGGCTATCCAAGCCAGCTCCAATCTAAAAAACTCCAACCTAATTGAAACTAATGGATCAGTTCCAAAGCTAAATACCCAGTTTAAGCTACAGCTAAGGACTTGAGAACTCAGAAATGTAGTTCCACACTATCCTACCATAGTGCACTTATCACTCCTTTTCTCTTTAAAGCAAAACTGATGATTTGAAGAACTTGGTGCCTTTCAAATGAAGTCCTTTAGAGAGATGTATCTAAAAGTCTAAGACTAACAATGAGTAATCTTCAATAATCTAAAATGCTATTGAGAAATATCTGATAACTATCCAACTATGAGAAAGAACTGTTTCTCTATTAAAGCAGAAAATACAGGCAAGATGGTTGTAATTATGATAGAGTTAAACAATTTCTCATCTATAAAAATACTTTAAAATTTGAATTCTAATCAATGGAACATCTTTATGCCACAAATATAATCTTCCTATGGTTACCAATAAGGCAATGTTTTAGTATAAAAATGTCATTTAACCCTGAAATTTATTTACTATGTTCTGAAGTATACCATTGTAACTCAATAAAGCTTTCTGACATTTTTAGAGAGAAATACCTATTATTCGGTTCTATTCTGTTCTAATTCTGCCCCGACTTGCCATGCTTAAGAATCTATGTCAGTCTAGATAAATATAATATGAAATCCTGAACATAAAAAAATGTACTAAGGGTTTTGAATATTTGAAACAATGTATTTTCAATCTATTTTAGTCTGCATAAAAATAGCTTACAAATTGCCAACCTATTACATAGTTCTCCAAATAGTGATAAATTAAACTTCAGAAAGATCCAGGGATTTAATGACAACTTGGACAAATCTGAAAAACAAACGGGACAGAACAGGAAGAGAACTAGGATTTCCTCTTCCTTTCTATACTCTTAATCTACTAATAGGCTACAGATAAAGTTATTGCTCCCAGGCTTACAGATTGTCCTTTGTTTAAGTAATAAAAGTTGATTTACCCTCTGACATAGTGCTAGCCTTAAACTACCAGGTACTCACCGAGTTAGGGTAGTTCAAGTAGCAGATCTGACAAGGCATATCCTGTGCTGATGACCTTGTATTCATCTGGCGAGTTCGAGACTTTTTACTTGGATTAATTACATGACACTCAGCAAAGAGCTTCTCCAGGTTTCCATCAAAGTACCTGCATTATTTAAACAGAAAGGATGAGAGCCCAGCAAATAGCACAGTTAGAGCTCTCCAAAAACCCTGACTTCTTGTAAGAAAAATCAATTAACTAAGCTAAAATAAAACAAGATCAAACCCATTCTGGTCGAGTCAGAAAAGAGGGCATGGCTAAATGATAGCAAACAGAGGGTGTGCATGTGCTACTGACTTTTGGCTTTTCTTTCACCTTTGTTTTTATATAGGCACTGTGGGAGGCTAAGCAATTAGCATTTAACACAACTGTGACTAAAACTTTAGGACAAAAGCTGTGTGTCAACTACTGTTACCTGTAAAGAGTAATGCTATTTTAAAACTAGGCTGTATTTTATACAGGTGCAATTTATTTAGTAATAATTTTAAACTACCTTATAACAGGCAACAGTTACATGTCTCATTACAAGTTCATACAGTAAACTTGCTTTCCACAAATTCCTCTGAATTATTTCTTTAATTTACTAAGAAAGGAGAAGAAACCAGTTTATCTTAAAAAAAAAAAAAAAAAAAAAAAAAATTTTTACAGGGGCTGGAGAGATGGCTCAGCAGTTAAGAGCACTGACTGTTCTTCTGGAGGACCTGAGTTCGATTCCCAGCATCCATGTGGCAGCTAACAACTGTCTGTAATTTCAAGATCTGACATCCTTACACGGTTATACATGCAGGCAAAACACCAATTCACATAAAATTTAAAAGAAAAAAACAAATATTTTAAAGAAATTACATCACATAAATTATATGCCTAAATCTGTACTGAAATATATAGTCATTACCTCAATGATATCAAAAGGAAGTATGCCAAGCACTATCTATAGAGCAAATTGTGTACTACTTTATTGATGATAATGGTAAATGCCAAGGAAAACCATTTCCCAAATGAGTCGTGGTGCCTGGCCCTATGAAAAAACTTCTTGGTTTTCTTTTATCAAGACAGAGCCTCATTATTTAGCCCTGAGTGTCCTGAAACTCACAGATTCTCCTGCCTCTGCCTCCCAAATACTGGAATTAGAAGCATGTACCACTACACTCAGCCTGAAATATCTTAGTATTTAAAAGGGAAAACAAGATGAAAATAAAAATTTTCAATTTGTAAATCATTACAGCCAGATATAATATTAGTGAAGAATCTGCTCAATTATGTTTTAGGTTTAGCCAAGGTTGTAACTACTATAGTAATCTTTAAGCATGCAAGCCCCTTAGTATATATGCAGGCCAGAAGTCAACTTAGTTTATCGTCATTTGCTTTCTGCCTTGTTTTTTGAGACAGAATCTCTTACTGAACCTGGAGCTTGACATTCTGGCTGTACAGACTGGACAACAAGCTTCAGGGATATACCTGTATGCCTATACATAATATATCATCACACTCAACTTTTTGTTCTTTATTGTGTAAGTGCTGAAGATCTGAACTCAGGTATTCATGCTTGCCAGGTACTTTATTCACTGAGCCATCTCCTCTACCAAAAATTTGAGTATTTTTTTAATTCCTTAAATTACATGTTTGTTTATGGGGGGTAATAAGGGATCGGGTGTTTGTGGAGTTAGTTCTCTCATTCAACCATCTAGGTCCTAGGGAAATCTAATTCAAGTCATTAGACTTGGCAGGAAGCACCTTTACCTGCTGAGTGATCTCACCAATCCAGATTTCCAGTACTTTTAATGAAGGTTTTCTTTACATTTATGAAAAACACAGAAATAGATGTCTCTATAGAAAAATTATTCATACAAGGACAAATCATGATTCTTCTAAGACTAATAAATATGTTTCTAAGTACTTTGACTATAGTGTTTCTCAATAAACATTCAATCAAAATGCCAAAGAGTTACAGGAAACAAAGTTGTAATTCACAGAAACATAAAGTAATGTGATTCAGATAATCAGGAATCTAGCAAAACCAAGAAACGTAAGATCAAATTTTATATAAAAAGCCAAAAGAGAATACCACTAAAAAATTTGTAAAGACATAAACATCTTGTCCTAAAAAGAAAACTACATGTTAATACAAATTTTAGCTATCCTGAATTACTACATGGAATTGATGAACCCTCCATATTTTAATTAACATTCTAGACAACATTTCATTAATACACAGCTTCACAGATATATCTATATTGTACCACTCTCTTGAATATACAGCCTTCATTTCTTCACTAGTCAATATTTAAGACATTTGTCAAACAACGTATCTGCACAATGTTTCATTTTTGCACGTATATACTATAATATACTGAATAAACCCTTACTAAAGGGCACTTAGCCCATATACATACAATCTAGGTTGAACGTTCAGCCCATGTAACAAGTATAAAAATGGCCAAGACATATTCTTTCATTAGTAGTCATTTTAAAATATGAAGTCTCTCTCTAGCCAAAAACAAACTATCTTTTTTCTCTTTCTTCTTTCTTTGGGATGTGGAGTCCTCAAGAGACGATTTCTCTGTGTAGCTTTGGCTTTCTTGAAACTTGCTCTGTAGATCAGGATGGCCTTGAACTCAGAGATCCAGTGGCCTCTGACTTCCATACTGTCTTTTTCAATACTTGACTCCTCTGACTATTTTTCCCTCTCAGAGGTTTCCCCCACTTTGCAGGTCTACAAGTTTTCAGTAAGCTTATTCTAAGATGAGTATATTCAGTTCAGGTTTTGTTTGTTTGAGGCAGGCGGCCACAAGTGGTTTTCGAGAGAAGGCCTCTCTATTATATATCTCTGGTGGTCCTGGAACTCACTATGTTGATCAGGCTGGCTGGCCTTGAACTAAACAGAGATCCATTCACCTGTCTCTCCTCCAGAATGCAGTGATTAAAGAAAGCTGTGTACCACTACAGCCAGTAGGTATACTTCTTAAAGAAGTTTCTGATACAACCTAGAAGTTAACAAACTTTCAAAAATTACCTAGGCAATGCTAAGTATAGTGCTGTATTCCTGCAACCCCAGCACTTAGGAGGTAGAGGCAGAAGATCAGAAGTTGAAGACCATTTGTCTAAAAACCAAGTAGAAGATCAGCCTGAGCTACATAAAATCCTGTAGGAAAGTGAATACACTCACATTTCTATGCATAGGAGGTCTGGGTCCCCACATACACACACACACCCCAGCCAATTTAAAGTTAAGCTTCATTTATAAGAAATATACAACTTAAAGATTTTATTTCAACGGTCAATCTCCCACCCCACATCACCAAAATATTTTATTGGCCATTTAGACAGAATTTACTTGTCAAGACAATGATGATCCATCCCATCCTTTTGAAACTGCACAGTCTCTTCTACTGATTCTGTTTGCTTCTAATGTCACCTGTCTTGACAAGAGGTCGAGGCTTTAGATACCAACACTAGGGTCAGATTCAATACCTAGATCAATGTGTTTCTGGATCCCAAAACTAAAGTTTTCATTCTCTAAGTTTTTTTTTTTTTTTTTAAATGACCCACAAGTCTTCACCTTCACACATTTCTCCAGGACTACTACTGCCCCACAGATTTTCATTTCTCTTGATTCCCAAATCATGACAGTGTACCTATCAAGTTTTGGTCTGTAAACAGCTCTAATGCTTTAGCTGCCCAAGTCAATCTGTTTCTACTCTCTTACACACAGAGGCAGAGCTTACAGATGCGAGGTTCCTGCGTGAGGATCTCCTTTTCACACGACCCAATGTCATTAGGATAAGAAGAGATAGAAAAGTATCCAGGCCAGGGCCTTATAGGGTCAGGAGGTTGGCTCCTTTCCTAGGCTAACAAAAAAAAAGCTTGTTTTAATTTGCATTTATTACATGGTCTGTTTAGTTTTGATTCTACAACGGCTATTTTGAAGAATATTAGAATCTAATTTAGGAAAAGGACTGCTGCTAAGGCAGGTGGCAGAATATCTGCCCCACATACATGAAGCCTAGGGTTTAATCCCCAGGACTGCATAAACTAAGTATATAGTCCCAATGCTAGGAAGGTAGAAACAAACATATTTATGTTGTGTGTCAGTATGAGAGTGTCATGGCATGTATGGAGGCCAGAGAGCAGCTTGCTGGAACCAATTGTCTCCTCCCACCATGGGGACCCAAGATTAAATTTAGCTGGTCATGCTTGGCAGCAAGAGCCTATCTGTTGAACCACCTCACTGATCGATACATAACTCATTGCTTAATACTCTATAATACTCAACATTTAGCTTGTTTCTACATATATACATGTAAGTACACAAATTCTAATATAACATAGGATGCACTCTTGAAATACCTCCCCTACTCCAAACAAATGGCTGCTTAAATAAGTTAAGAGTAAATGGAACTTCAATCAGTATACTTAAAAAAAATCTAAGCTTAAAAAGGACATAAAATTGGGCTGCAGTGACAGCTCAACCGTTAGGAGACTTGGCTGCTCTTTCAGAGGAACTAGCACCCACATGGCAGCTCAAAGTCATCTATATAACTCTAGTCCCAGGGGAATCCAATGCCTTGTTCTGATCTCCAAGGACATTGAACACACATGGTATTAAGTTGTACATTCACACAGGCAAAATACCCATACACATAAAATAAAATGAGAAAAATTAAAGATACAAACACTAGGCACAAAATAAAACTATTTTCAGCTGACCTTACAACAAATCAGTACCATTCAGAATCAGCGAAAAGTTTCTAACTCCTTTTTTTTTTCTTAGCTATGGCTTTCCAGGCACTCTACTGCCAAGCTATAAACTTCATCATTTGCTAGACTTTGACTCCTAGAAAACGTGAATACTTAGAACTTGCTGCTGATATAAATAGTCAACTGATACATATTTTGTATGTTAGTATGTGTGATACATGGTTGACTCAGCTATTGGCACAATCTAATATCCTGACAAAAGCAATATAGAAGAAAAATGTTTAGCTTATAGTTCCAGAATGATAAAGTCCATCCCGGAAAGAAGACCTGGCAGCAGGATAGCAAAGGAAAGCAGGACACCCGGAGGCTGGCTGATTATGCTGCTTTAAGATAAAGCAGAGAGCAAGAAGTGGGGCTAGGTTTTAAGGCCAAAAACCTCAATGTTCACCTTCAATGAATTGCTTTTTCCAGCAAAGTTGCACTTCCTAATATTTTCACAATCTTCTCAATTAATCTAGGGACCAGTGTACAAACACATGAAGCTATAGGGGACATTTACACTCAAACCACAACAGGTGAACAACACACAAACCTGGGAAAAGGTTTCATGTCATATGCAAATTAATGGGAGACACTACACCAAGTTAATACAGTGCCTGAGAGCGTGAGCGAGCGAGCACACACACACGCACGCACGCACTCTAAGGTTGAATAATAAATGCTTCTTCACATTTCTCTCCATTACAAAAGACTTCCTGTAAGGTGTGTATAAAATTTGATAAAATATATCTTCTTACTATTATTCTATAAATTCAGGACAAAGCTAACTAAGTTTTTTACACTTCTAAGGTTTGCCTGGGTTTCAATTTATTGTTAATCATGGGGGAAAATATCAAAGCAAGCTTATATATTTTGAACTTGTGTTGTTCCAAGGTCAACTGCCTATTTACTAAAGTATAACACTAGTTATGAACACATTCCATGAACACAGAATGTGATTTTATTTTCCCTCAACTCACTCAAGTATTAAGTCTAGTTAATAATCACTTTTAGTGCTATTACTAAGCTATCCACTCTTCTCCAGAATGTGCCATATCCTTTTTTTAAAAAAGCAATCTACATTTTGGCGCTTTAAAGAGTCTCTACATTTTTCAGTTTCATATACTTTTCCACAGACTAATTCTCTCCTCCTCTATATCTATTTTTAATTAGCTTCTGATTCTTCTAATACCTTCAACTACTTTTAGTCTTGTCCCATTTACTATAAATTAATTCACCAAGTTACCATTATTTTACATTTCAGTCACAGAAATTGACCTTCGTATCTGTAAGACAGTTTGTACCAATCTTTCCCAGTGACAACACATTTGATTTAGTCTACGGCAATTGCATTTGAAATTCCTGGTTTGGTAGGTTTAATTAAAAAGCTAAACTGAAGGGGCCAGCGGGGGGTGGGGGTGGGGGGGTGTTGCGTGCGCAGAGAGAGAAACAAAATAATGTAAATGAACAAACAATCAGGAGGCAAAAAGTAATTTGAGGAAGTAGTTTGACACTTTCTTTCCCTACTCAGATTTATATTGGTTGCTGTTAAGGGCATAGAGACTAATAATTTGTGACCGTTTTAACCCAAGTCTAAAGATTTAAATTTTCCAAGCCACTTCACTGATGTAAGTCCATCTTTAGGCTTCACAAGTATCAAATTCGACCGTACTGCATTGGCCTGGTACTCCTTAACTAACTCTTTTGGATTAGTAACACAGACTGAGAGGCTCGGCTTATATTCTCCAGATTCACAGACCTTCTTGCATCTTCCCAACCAATTCTCTATTACTCTTTTACGTTCTTATTCCTTAAAAGATGTGTAGGAGAGGCCTAGCCCTGAGATCCAGACCAGCAGTCCCAAATAATCACACAATGTCTTATATTAATTACATGCTGCTTGGCTCAGGCATATTGCTAGCTAGCTTTTGCATCTTAATTCAACCCATTTCCATTACTGTATCTTGCCACATGGCTTGTGGCTTACCTATTTCTTTACATTTTGCTTCTTGGGCAGCTGGATCAAGTCTTCTCCTGACTCCACCCTCCTTCCACTTTACCTATGCTCAGATATCCTTCCTACTTCTAGGATGTCTTGCCATAGTCAAAACAGTTCCTTTACTAACCAATACTATTCACAGTATACAGAAAGACATCCCACATCAAAGATTGTTCTCAGTGTTTCATCTAACCACTCCCATATCTTTAAAGAAGAGCCCAAATTACCAACAGCTTCCCTGGACCTCCTATAAGCTCTCATGTAAAGCTCTACAGCTCTTCTACCCAATCTCTCCTGCCTACTTAACAGTCATTACTCACACTAGGATATTTTTCTTTAACCTAGAGTAATATGAAAACAACTTTCCTTAAAAACTTCCTAACTGAGCTGAGTGTGGTGGCTCACACCTTCCTCCCAACATTCAGGCAGATTTCTCTAAGCTCAAGGCCAGTTTGGTCTACAAATTGAGTTCCTGCACAACCAGGGCTACAAACAAAAACAACTTTTCCACCTTCCCTTCTCTTTCTTTCACCACTGTGTATTTGTTTGGGTTAGGGTTAGGTATTCATTAACTTTCTTCCCTCGTTTGTTCTACCAGACATGCATGAGTTCTCATGTTTTCTTTTCCTCCCTACTATAATAAATACTGTTCAACAACAAATGGCTTCCTACCCCAATCAGAAATGGTTTGTGTATTTCCAAAGACGTTACGTACTGTGAAAAAAGATTCTGCTATGTTTGCCCTCTGAATACCATACCACCTCAACCTGTATTTCAGATAAAACTGATGCATTTTCAAAATTATTATAATTTGTGAAGCCTTGAGAAAGTAGATAAACTAGGGTCAACAGAAAAGACAAGAGAAAAAACCATGTATGGGGAATTTTGTTGTTTTGAGTCAGGGTCTTACAAGATAGACTCAGGCTGTGCTCAAATTCTCAATCCTCCTGCCTTAGCCTTTCAAGTATTTGGTATTATGGGCATGTACTGTCAAAACAACTAGAAAAAAATCACTTTAGATAACTAATAAGAAAAATTGCTTCGGGGCTGGAGAGATGGCTCAGCGGTTAAGAGCACCGTCTGCTCTTCCGGAGGACCCGAGTTCGATTGCCAGCACCCACATGGCAGCTAACAACTGTCTGTAGTTCCAGTTCCAGGCAAACACCAAAGCAAATAAATAAATAAATAAAGTTTAAAAAAAAAAATTGCTTCAAGGTCATATATTTATTAAGTAGAGCAACAGAAATTCAATGTTTCTACTACAGCTTGATGAGACATTTATCTATTTCCATCCACAACTACCCCAAAACAACTGGAAAAGAAATCTACATTAGGGCTGGAGAGATGGCTCAGAGGTTAAGAGCACTGACTGTTCTTCCAGAGGTCCTGAGTTCAACTCCCAGCAACCACATGGTGGCTCATAACCATCTATGATGACATCTGGTGTCCTCTTCTGTATACTGTATACATAATAAATTTTTTTTAAAAAAAGATCTACATTATAAAAGAGTGACAGATGTCATTACAAAACATTTCTGGAAATGTAAATTCACTTTTACATTCACTTTTACATTCAACAAATTATTCATGAAACATTACAGAGATAGCTAAGAAAAGCTCTATAATCATAATCACACATAAGCACTAACTTTACACCTAACCTCTTCACTAAATAGGTATTAATATTTTATTAACAAAAACACAAAGTCTTTTGAAAAACAAGTCAGAGAAGAATAAGATCATCTTTAGGGATACTTTTTGTTTTGTTTTTTTCAAGACAGGGTTTTTCTGTTGAGCCTTGGCTGTCCTGGAACTTACTTTGTAGACTGACTATGCTGGCCTCAAACTCAGAGATCCACCTGCTACTGCCTCCTGAGTGCTGGGATTAAAAGCATGCACCACAACCCACCGGCTGGGATACTTTTCTTTCATCTACTTCTTATAAGTAGTAAGCTCCAAAACAACTACAAAAAGGGAAATGGCAGCATGCAACTAGAGCCCTTGGACTTGGGAGTCTGTGTATTTGTTTGAAGCTAGGACAAAATACCAATTCATATAAAATAAAAATTAAAAAAAAAATAAAATGAAACTAGAACAAACAGTAAAATCCCTCCTCAAAAAACCCTGCATTTCTTTCCACCTTATATATACCCGTTTTATATATATTAAGAATTAAAATTTACAAAGTAGTCACTATAAATCTGAAATGCCAAGAGAAAAAAGAAAAACTGTTTTACTTGTTTCCAACTCTAAAAGGGATTTTGCTTCTAAAATCTGTAAAAAATAAAGCATAATTTATAATCATTTTATTTAAGAATGAAAAATGGTTGAACAAAGTATTTTCTAGAGCCAGTGAAATAGTGTGGCGGGTTTAGATATTTGCCATCAAACCTGACAACTTGAATCCAATTTCTGGAACCCACATAGACAATCAATCCTTGGAACTCACTGTCATTGCCTCAGATCTAACTTACTTTCCTAGTTTTTTCCTGTTCTTCAAAGTCCAAAGTTAGTGTCTAAAAATTATTTTTAAAATTTTTTAAATGACATTATTTGTGTACACATACACACAGTGTGGAGGCCAGGATAACTTGCAGAGTTGGCTTTTTTTCCCACAGTGACTTCCAAAGATCAAGCTCAGGACATCAGGCACATATCAAGTACTTTCACCTGCTGACCCATCTTGCCAGAACCGTTTTAAAGCTTTTATCCTACTGAAGTACAATATGAAAACAGAAACCATGATGCAAAGTAGAAAGGTTAGAAAAGAAGCTTTAAAAAAAAAAGTCTTGCTCTCACAACAAGTAAAGAACAACTCAAATTTGCTCCCTCCTTTTCTCTGGGAGACTCATTCAACAGTTTATCACTGTTTAGTACTGAAAGAAGGTTTAAGAGGAGAATTGACAGATAATGAGATGACCCTACTTCAGATGCTGTAACACTACTCTCAGAGTCCCAGGCCCCAATAACTGACACAAGTTGAGCAGTAATGTTTGTGCCCCAGGTAGCAACCAGGCCTTCACCTCCATCTAAACAGTGCTTCCTGTATTCTCCTGATAGCACAGCCTCATATTTGATTCTCAATCTTTAAAGGAAATTTTTTTGGGGGTGGCAAACCTACTTGTTCTCAAACAGATAGCAAGAAAACCTTCCCACGTGGATTCCCATGTAACTGAACAATGTCTTTTCCACTTAACAGTTTTAAGATGTTAATTCTGCTATACCAAAAAAGAAGACAGGAGGGAAGGAGGGAGAAAGAGAGAAGCAAGTGCTGGTGTATAGCTCAGTGAGGGGGCTTCTGCTCAGCATACATAACAAAAAAAAACCAAGAAAGAGCTTCTTCTTTCCTTTCTGCTGGGGAGAGGTTGCTTGCTGTCGAAATGGGCAAGTTCATGAAACCCGGGAAGGTGGTGCTGGTCCTGGCTAGACGCTACTCCGGATGCAAAGCCGTCATCATCAAGTACATAGATGATGGCACCTCGGACCGCCCTTACTGCCATGCCTTGGTGGCTGGAATTGACCACTGTCCTCGAAAAGTAACAGCTGCCATAGGAAAGAAGAAAATTGCCAAGAGACCTAAGATCAAGTCCTTTGTGAAAGTTTATAACTACAATCATCTCATGCCCACACGGACATCCCCTTGGACAAAACTGTTGTCAACAAAGATGTTTTCAGAAACCCAGCCCTGAAGCGCAAGGCCAGGTGGGAGGCCAAGGTCAAGTTTGAGGAACAATACAAGACAGGGAAGAATAAATGGTTTTTCCAGAAGCTTCGCTTTTAGGTATATTTTTTGTTTCCATCATTAAAAATTAAAAGAAAGAAAGAAAGAAAGAAAACCAAGAAAGAAAATAGTGTGAAATACAATGGAAGACAATAAAGTTAAAATCACCCTTTCTCTACCCTTTACTCAAATTTAAAATTTTAAAGAATAAATCATTTTTAGAATGTGGCAAAATTAACTGTAGACTAAGAGACACAGAGACAAATAAGAGGAAATTATAAATGCTTTATTTCCCTTAGAGTCCATGAACTCCAGGCACCATGGTTCACTGATGAGTATTTGAAAAGATACATTGATATGGCTTGTTATATAAAAACGAGAAAGAAAACAGGAAGGAAATTAAAAACATTTCACAATTTTGACAAAAATAATGTAGGTACATCAAAATAAGCAGGAACAATAGCTAAACAGACTCATTTGTACTATCAAAAAGAAACAAAGACAAAATGTATTTGCATAGTACTGTCTTTAAAAGTAATAATAATAAAAAGAAGAGAGGGGAAAAAAAAAACCCGTATGTACAGTTCCCAAACTTGGTTCCCAACATTCACATCAGGTTATAGGCTCACAATCACTTATTACCCCAGCTCCAGAATCCACCCCCTTTTCTAGATTCCACCGACACCTGCACTCCCTCTACACACACACAAAGTAACAATACTGCCTATATTTATTATGCTTCTATGTAACTGATGCTCAGCCTAACAATTCATGGTTGTTTTTTTGTTTTTTGTTTGTTTGTTTGTTTGTTTTGTGTGTGTGTGTATGTGTTTTGCATTGAAGGTTCTAAGGAAGAGGAAAATAAAAAAAAGACCCTAGAAACTGATATTTATAGTTCATGAATAATAGGCAACCATTTTCAGGTGATTCTCTTAGATTTCCTAGACAGATGATTTAATTATTCACATACAATCTTTCTTTTTTTTTTTCTATTTTTAGGCCACTTATTTGAGTTTCTTGTATTCTTCTGCAGAGATTGAATTTAGGGCCTTATACATACTGGGCAATTTCTTTGCCAATGAGCTCCATATCAGACCTTTTAAATTTTTTTAATTTTGAGACAGTCTCTAAAAGTTGTTCAGGCTTGCTTTGAGCTTTCTCTGGAGTTTAGGCAAAACGTAAACTTTTGACAATCCCACTCTGGTTTCTCAAATACTTGGAATTACAGATCTGTGGCAACATCCAGGATTCCTTACATGATCAGATATCTTACTACATCTAAATCGTGGTGCAACCCATTATTTGTATTTGTGGTCTTGTTTTGAATTGGGTTTCCAAACATGTTGCCAAAGCTGGCCTCCAACTTCTTGGCGTTCAAGTGATAATTTTTTAGTGGTACTTCTACTGTTTTGGTATTAAATGTAATTCTGATGTAAATTTCAGGCTATTAAGAATTTTCATTTTTGCCTTTTCACCAAGATGGCGCCGAAAGCGAAGAAGGAAGCTCCTGCCCCTCCCAAAGCCGAAGCCAAAGCGAAGGCCTTGAAAGCCAAGAAGGCAGTGCTGAAAGGTGTCCACAGCCACAAGAAAAAGAAGATCCGCACGTCACCCACCTTCCGGCGGCCCAAGACCCTTAGGCTCAGGAGGCAGCCCAAATACCCTCGAAAGAGCGC
>PVIH01004267.1:0-22291 GCA_004025045.1 Sigmodon hispidus
CCCCAACCCCAACCCCAACCCCAACCCCAACCCTAACCCTAACCCTAACCCTAACCCTAACCCTAACCCAGTCACATTCGGGGCTAAGAAGCTACTGGCAACTGATACCTTCTGGGAGGAGCATAGTCTGTTTTCTTTACAGTGTGGCTCCTGATAGGACCATGCTGCTGTGGAAGGCCACACATATGAACAGCAGAAACTAGACTTAGTGGGTTTTAAAAAAGAGAGAGAGAGAATTGGCACAAAGTTGGATTGGCAAGAGAAAGGGGTGGATCTTGGAGCTGGAGAATGGGTGAATATGACCAAAATATATGGTATAAAATTCTCCAAGAACTAATTTTAAAATGAGGGAAAAATAGAATGTAGTTCTTGGTTACAAATTGGTCAGTCTAAGACTTCACAGGCAGAACATAATGGAGGGAGCTACACTATAATATCCGGGGATGGGGAGTCGGCTTCATCAGTCCTGAGCTGGGTAGCCTGCCTCAGTCCAACTGTTAAAAGAAGGACACCAGTTAAAGGCTCATCTTTTCTAGGAGCACACCATGTCTCCCATTCTTCTGTTTCAAACTGGTTGGCATGGCCTCCATAGTTCCCAAACCAGAAGAGTTGGCCAGCTTGCTCTTCCTTATTGTAATACCGTTTCAGGACTATAATCCTGACACCCGCCTTCCTCTGGATCCATGGAACAAGAGCCTGCAGGCAAACAAAGGGAGAAAGAGCTGAGCTCAAGCATGATGGCTCTGATGTTTCAACACGGAAATCCCCACCTCACCACCAACTGACTATGGGACCATGGACAAGATAAGATAATGACCCTGGCTGAGCCTCAGCTTCCTCGGTCATAGTGACAATGCTTCTGATATTATGAGTGTGGTGTAATGAATGAGTCATATGTTACAACATGTGCAATGTGCATATAGATCTAAGTATTTCTTTGCATATCCATGGAATACAGATACATTATAGGCAACATACACAGGAGCGAATGGATAAATGACGTTTTATGATATTTCACTTGCTTCTTTTCCTTTTGTAAAATATCTTAGTCTTTTGCTCAATCCCAAACTTGACCAGCCCCCTGATAACCTACACAAATTCAACTTATTTATTATTTGTAGCATCTAATTTTTTCTGGACAACTTAAGGTTGCCACTTAAAAAGAACATGGCAGGCTGGAGAGATGGCTCAGCGGTTTAAGAACACTGGCTGTTCTTCCAGAGGTCCTGAGTTCAATCCCCAGCAACCGCATGGTGGCTCACAACCACCTGTAATGAGGTCTGGCACCCTCTTCTGTCCTGCAGGAATACATGCAAGCAGAATACTGTATATGTAATAAATATTTTTAAAAAAAATAGGAGTTTAGAAAGAACATGATGGGAGTGTAAGCTTGTTCAGCCACTCTGGAATGCAGTATGGAGGTTTCTCAGAAAATTGAGAAACAATTTCCCCAAGGACCCAGCAATACCACTTCTGGGTGTATACCCTAAAGATGCACAGTCACACTCCAAAGGCATTAGCTCAACTATGTTCATAGCAGCATTATTTGTAATAGCAAGAACCTGGAAACAACCTAGATGTTCCTCAACTGAAGAATGGATTAACAAACTGTGGTACATCTACACAATGGAGTACTACTCAGCAGTAAGAAAAAATGATATCCTAAAATTTGCAGGCAAATGGATGGATTTTGAGAATATCCTCCTGAGCGAGGTATCACAAACCCAGAAAGATAAGCAGGGGTTGTACTCACTCATTAGTGGACTCTAAACAAACAAACAAACAAGAAAAAAGCAAAGCATGCCCAAGCTGCAAGTCACAACCACTGAACAGTTTGGGATCAGAAACACCTTGGACTGACTCCTTGGATCCCACTCCCCCTAGAGGAACACCTGACTCAGTCTTGAGGTTGAGGGAGAAAACTTGATCTGCCAGGAGTAGAGACTGAACTAAGCAATATTGGGGCAGTGGGACCATGGGACTGCCTGCTGCCTGCCAAGGGAGGGGATGGGGATTTGTGGAGAAGAAAGAATGACCTGATGTGGTTGGAGGGGAAAGGGACCTTGAATAAGGATATACAAGGATAAAAAGTGTGACTTCTTTGTTCATAATAATAATAATAATAAATAAGAAGAAAAAAGGAGCAAAAATATGAAAGCAAAATAACTTTACACTAATAAACGTAACCTAAGTAACCTGGGTCAATGCTGAACCACAGTCCAAAATCCACAAACATAAAGTGGGATGATAGCAGATGCAGTCCAGGTTCATAACATCCAAAAGGTTTTGTTCTAGCAGCACTCAGCCTCCCACAGCATGGAGGTAGGAAGGCACACTTGATCTTTAAAGACCTGCTCCTAGGATTGTGCTGCTCCCACGGCAGACGTATTTGATTTGTCATATTGTCGTCCTCTTCTGGGGGGATGTCAGGAAAAGAAAGAACAAACCTCCACAGCCTTGTGGGAGTCAACAAACAAACATTGGAAAGGTGAACAGTCAGCTGCTCTGCCCTAACCTGACCAAGAGACTTGGGGCTCAGCAACCAGCTGCCTTGTCGCTGCCAAAACCAATCTACTTGGAACCCACAAACCAAGGACTTGTCACATCAGCACAGGCCCTTTCTAAGGGGCCCTCATCTTTGGAAGGTTTGGGAGACTAGCGAAGGACTGTTTCCCTAGGTGATGTGCCCAGACTGGAATCATCCAGCAGAACTTTCTTCAGTGACAGGAACATCAGAATGGATGGAAAATCTATGGTGATCTGCACACCCCATACACATGGCTGCTGAGCCTTTGAACTGTGTCTAGACCAACAAAAAAAAAAAAACCCGAAACTTTGATTTGTATTGAATTTCAAAATATCTCCACTTAAACAGCCAATGTGACCGGTGGTCACAGAGCTACAGGTGAGTCCTCAATGCCTTCAGTTAATCAGCCCTAAGCTGTTGCCTGAAACCTAACTCTCAGTTTTCTTCAGTTTCTAGCCTTCCGTTAGGATGACACAAGATTGGAGAATAATAAGCTTCCACTCAAGCAATTATTGGAACCCTTAATTTTGTAATATCCATTGTTTTCCCATGAATATTAAATTCTGCCTTCTTGGCAGACACTGCAGCCGCCTAGGATTTTACTTGTCCATGGAATCTAGTGATAAAGGGGAAGGGTGTGTGAGAGGAACAGTGTGTGGGTGTAAGAGCAGCCACGACAAAGTAACAATTTCACTGAACTCTGGGCTTGTTCTAGCCCAGTATAGATGTTTTACAATATAACCCTGAGCGGGGGAGATGACCCTCTGCGTGCTTGGGAGATAAAACCAAAATTGGAAACATGTCAAGATCATCTTGTCTTGTGTGAAAAGATAATACTTGTCTAAATTCTTCACAAGAAGGTGCAATAGCACATCTCAGGTGTTGTGGCAGAGCTCACTACAATATGAGGGCACAGATGAGGCTATGAAAATATTATTATGGCACAAAGGGGAGGGGTAAACTTGAACCCAAAAGTAATGAATGAGCAGATATGGTAGAGAGAGATAGACAGATGAGACTGAGATGGACCACAGAGGCTGGAGACAAATAGCAGGAACCCGAGGGCCAACTGTGATTCATGTTATAGTAATATATAGAAACAAGACAGTCACCAAGGCTTCAGAGCCTCAGGGCATGGGCCAACCCTAGGGGCCTATGTTCCTTGCCCCTGTTATAAAAATGGCGGCATAAGCCCAATCTGCATTTTTGACAGATGTTTAGAATGGAGTTGTACAGAGGACAGGACGAGGAAAAAGACAGTAGAGAGCAGATGGGGAGGAAGAACAGGAAGATGGGCTGTGACCTTCCAGGCCTGGCCCAATGACGGCCATCCACCCAAATGTGAATTGCTGTCCTCAAACCCAAAGGAAGAAGGGATTTGGAAAGGAAGGTGACAGCCAACAATGAACAAGGAACTCAGGCAATGTGGTCGGAGAAAGCTCTTTGGTCTTTCCCCAAAGTTCAGAACAAGCCAGGGCCCAGCCTTTTCTCCCATGGAGAGCACAGGGTGGGAGGGGCAAGGTAAAAGAAATTGCAGGTTTGGCTTATTTACCTTACTTCTTTTGAAAATGAAAATGTAGATCAACTATGGGAGGAAAAACCTGAGGAAGGAGCTTGAGGTTTTGATGAAGGCTGAGGATGGCCTTGGCGTGCAGGAGAGAGAGCCACACAGAGCCACACAGCAGATGGCTGAAGAGTACTGGGGGTGCCAATTCTATGGGTGGGACTGGGTTAGATAGCCAGGCAGCAATCCTCCATCTCCTCGATGGTAAAGGATGCCTCAGAGCAGTAGCTATCTATCACTGTTGACTGCCCTGGAGAATCCCCTAGAAGACTACTCCAAAGACTGACTGAACTGATCTGCAGAGAATTTTCCAAGAGTTCCAGGTGACAAAGTGGTGGTTGAATGCTCAGACCTACATAAGATACTTCTAAGGCTCAGGGAACATCCCAGAAAGAGTGGAGAGAATGATCCAGAAGACAGAGAGAAGTGCTGCCATATGCCATCCTCTGGGTTCAATCCAGCCATTGCAATTATGAAATGGTGGTCTTCTCAGGGCTAACCCTGTCGACAGCCAGTCATAGAAGGGGAAAGGGCTCATGAGGGCCTAACCCTCCTTGCTGAGCTTTTGGAAGCTGAAGGAGTCGTTGTCTTCAGTTGCACACACCTGCTGAGCTCACCCGGTTCAAATGGATAATTCCAAATTCAATTATGGATGGCCAAGATAAACTTGGTGGGTCACAGAATGTGAAAGATGGATTTGTGGGATGAAGACGGGGGTTGATGAGAATAGAAGGAAAATAACAGAGGGTGAGGGTAAGGAATAAACAGAATGCATTATATACATGTCCCAGAACAAGGCTGATTAGAAAAAAAAAAGATTCCAAAGTATATTGAGATCTAAAAATTATCACCTCATTAAGGTTGGCTGAGGATATTCTGTACTGAAAGCATAATCTACGTGCAAGGTCTTCCGATGCTCAATCTAACCTAAGGAGGGGAAGTCACTATGGGAGCTTCTTCCTAGTCCTGTGCAGCCTGGTTCTGCTATTTCCCTTGGATGCCTCTTGCTCTGAAGTCTAACAAACTACACACGGCATCCACATCTCAACAGCTAACGGGGCTGTGTGCTTAGCAGGTGCTGAGCACAAAATACAAACTTTATCCTCAAAACAACCCTAACTGCAAAGCACTCATCTAATTTCCACTCTAAGATGAGAGCAGTGAGCCACAGAAAAATTCTATTGCTCCTGTGTCCACCTAGCCAGCAGCCCTAAGGGTCTTAGGCATGTAGGAATGTTCAGCAACTCTCCTTTTATCTAATAGGACTGACCACTCATTAGAACCTCTTTCCACTTTCTCAGATGACTTTTGACAGTGTCACGGTCGGGGTCTGGAGACATGGCTAAAAGCAACGGTCGTTCTTCTATGAGACCTGTGTTCAATACATAGTAGTGGGCCACAATTGTCTGTAATCCTAGTTCCTAAGGATCTGATGCTCTCTTCTGGCCTTCAAGATCACTGCACTCATGTAGCACACAGACATACATGCAGACACAGAAAATAAAAATAAATAATTCTTTAGAAAACATTAAAGTTCCCCCTTGTTCATC
This sequence comes from Sigmodon hispidus, assembly GCA_004025045.1. Lineage (NCBI taxonomy): Eukaryota > Metazoa > Chordata > Mammalia > Rodentia > Cricetidae > Sigmodon > Sigmodon hispidus. The sequence goes on from PVIH01004267.1 coordinate 5,642, forward strand.
AATAATGGACTATTCCACTAAATTGGTCCATCATGGATAAGATATAACATTTCTCTTTGTGATCTAAAATAACCTACATTATTTTAAAATGTTCCTTAAATGTGATTAGAAGGGGGCTGGAGAGATGGCTCAGTGGTTAAGAGGACTGTCTGCTCTTCCAGAGGACCCGGGTTCGATTCCCAGCACCCACATGACAGCTAACAACTGTCTGTAGTTCCAGTTCCAGGCAAACACCAAGGCAAATAAATAAAGTTAAAAAAAATGTGATTAGAATACACCACAGTGGACATTCATAGACCAAGAAGTTTGTCTACCAGGGAGTTCAGTTCAAGTTCAAGAGAAGTTCACCACATCTGCAAGCGATGTCCATTTAGATGGTGGGTTGTTTGTTTGTACTAGACTACTATTCACAACCCCTTTGGGGGTCAAACGACCCTTCCACAGGGGTCACATATCAAGTATACTGTATATAAGATATTTAAATTATCATTCATAACAGTAGCAAATTATAGTTATAAAGTAGCAACAAAAATTATTTTATGGTTGGGGGTCACCAGCATAAGGAACTGTGTTACTGTGTTACAGGGTCTCAGCATGAGGAAGGCTGCAAACCACTGTAGTAACCCTTGATTCTTTGTGATCTGGGATCACTTCCTGGAGAGATAGTAGCATACTATCCCCTAAAATGTGTTCTACAGAAGTAAAAGTAAGCTCTTAATTTCTATTGTTATATGAATAACTCTGTAAATGAAGGTGTGATTAAAAAGCACATGTTAACACAGTATACAAAAAAATATTTTTTAAAGATAAAGATTTTTAAAAGTGAATGCAATGTAGAGAGCAAGAAAGCCTAGGTTTGGTGCCTCACCATGGGCGTTGCCCAGACGTTTCTCTTTTTCTGCTGTTTCTTGACCATTTTCTTTGGTGTCTGACTTGCGCATTTCATAATTTCCCACTGCTTCTTGCCAAGCTATAGGTGTTATATTGATTTTTCTCTCTTCTTCTAGAAAAATGTCATGTGACTTGAGAGCTTCTGAGTCATAACCAGAGGCAGATGTGCTCCTGGACAACCTGAAGGAAAGCAATCCTGTCACACTGCATGACCTAGGCTGGTGATGTCACATTGCGTGATTTGGGGCTGGGGATGTCACGCTGAGTGATCTGGCTGAGGATGTCATACTGCGTGACTTGGGCTGGGATGTCACACTGTGTGACCTGGGCTGGGGACGTCACATTGAGTGACTTGAGCTGGGGATGTCACACTGTGTGACCTGGACTGGGGATGTCACACTGCTTGTCCTGGACTGGAGATGTCACACTGTATGACTTGGGCTGAGATGTAGTTCAGTTATGGAACACTTACCTACATGGGCAAGGCCTTAGGTTCAACCTCCAGCCTTACAGGAGTATCACATGACCAAACTGAGAGGTTCCACCCTTGGTGAATATTACTGCTGTGGCTTTGAGCTAAGGATTCACAGTACTCTCTGGTTGGATGGCAGCAATGGGCACTTAGCATCATCACCTTTGCCTCTGAAACTTGAGGCTGGAAGATGGGTACTACAGTGGGGTGGGACTTTTCACTTTGTGCTTTTATGCACCCATGTACTCTTTGAATTTTTTTAATATTGGTTCTATATTGCTTTTTATTATCTTTATTTTATGTATATGAGTGTTCTCCTTGGATGTACTTGTGTGTACCATGTACACGCCTGATGCCAACGGGAGCCAGAAGAGTGCATTGGAGCCCCTGGTGCTTGAGTCACTGAGAGCTGCAGCTGCATGAGGATGCTAAGAACAAGAACAACAAGTACTCTGAATGATGAGCCGTCTCCCAGCTCAAGGTCCATTCTTACTTCTAACATTAAAAAACATCAGAAAAGAGAGCTAGTATGGTACCACACCTGTAATCCCAGCACTAAGAAGAAACACTAAACATCATCAGAGTTGTCAAACCCAGGAGTCTTTGGTCCAGTTGCAGCCTAGAATTGCCTGTAGGGAGACAGCATCCTCCCTGGGTCAGCCTCACCGCAAGCTCACCTCTTGGTAGGAGTGTCTGATTGCAGCAAGGTATCCCCACGGTTTGGGCCTCCACACTTCTCAATGAGCTCTGGAGGTGGATACTGGTTGATTCCACCTGAATGCAAAACATTTTTTAATCAAATCAAACAAAATCATATAAAATGTAAAAAGAATCTAAGTGAAAAGAATCTGTGTCGGCGGAGAGCTCAGCACCCATGGGACTTCTAATCACTACTCCATTCTGCACCCTTTAAGGCTCAGGGGCCTTCAAGAAAGAAGAGGCACAAAGCCTGTAAAAGCCAGAGGTCGGGGATCACCAGCGAAAATAGTGTCTAGGGACATAATGGTACTGCTGTACTCATGAGCCCACAGGAGGTATGGTTGCTTGTTCCCAGCCTGAAGACGATGAGCCAGTCAGCATTCTAGCATGGGTGGGGGCTCACTAGCCCCTACCCCATCTGAGGAGATACTGACAGTTGATGGCTTTTAAGAGAGGTAAAATCAGTTTTCTTTACAGGTGTGGCCCCGATCTGTCAAGCACATTCCAGTAGATGGCCTCACAGTTATATATATTTATATATAGGTGGCAATTATTGAACTCAATGGATGTCAAAAGTATAAAGAGAATATGAAGCTGAGAAGGGGTAGGGAGGAGGTCAGGGTGGATCTGAGAAGAGTTAAAAGTGAGTGTGACTATGATCAAAATACACTGTATGAAATTCTCAAACAATAAAAATATTATATTCAAAGCCAAGTGGGGGTGGTATACCCCTCGCATTCCAGCTCTTGGGAGGCAGAGATAAGTGGATCTCTGTATAAGAGACCAACCTTGTTCACAGAGTTTCCAACACAACCAGGTCTATACAGAGAAAAATAGAGCATAAAAATAAAATGAAGTACTACTAAAATTACCACAAAAATACCACATCAAATTCAAAAGTCATAAAATCAAAGCAAAAGCTAAAATGAAACAAGATAAAATAAATGTGAGAATAAAGGCCAAATTGAACAATAAGGACAAAAAAAGTTCATGATGTAAAATCAAAGGATCATAAAAGGGATTTGAACAAAGCGTAAAGCAAATATAAAAGTAAATGCAAATAAAACAATAAAAATCAAATCAAAAGCAAGCAAAACAAAAACATAAAGTGCATTCTGTTAGATAAATAATATTCCAACATAAAATAACAAAATATGAAATGCACTCTAATAAAACCTCCAAAATACAGCAAAATTACATTAAGCAGATGAGAAAAATGATTGTTTTTAGCCTGCTTCTACCTCAAAGAATTACTAAGCTGTAAGCCGTCTCCACTATTCCCTGCAAAGACCAGGAATCTAAGGCTCACAAAAAGCCCCTGGCTTTTCCTCCTAACACACAATTCACCAACAACAATGCTAGAACTAGGATTAACTCGCCGATGTGTCCATCTGCCAAATGACAGGGCACAAAGGCCATGTCAGTACTTTAAGATGTCCATCAGAATTCCCTCATCTCCTTAGTGATAAAGCAAATGTCCCTCAAGACCCCCAATGGGATGTCACACCCACTGATGCACACACACATCTCCCTGGATAGAGGGTGAGAGGCATCACCCACAGCTCAAAGCACACTCTGAGCATGTTTGTTTTTTTTAAATTATTTACTGTAAGACAAACACCTGGAATTCGCCAGAATAATACACCCCACACCCCAGGCTAAGTCTCCTCCACTACTATGTCAGAATACACTTTGGTCCTAACTGCTCATTAATTGGGTTCATCTGGGTGTGATGGGAGGTGAGGCTGCTGGGGCAGGGTTGTAGGGGAGAATTCCAGCCAGGATACACTGACACAGACCCCCCCCCCAACCTTCATTCTTCACTGTTGACTTAATCTAGCCAGCCTGAAAAGACGGACCCAGGCTCTTGACCTGTCACCTTTACCTTCTGGAAAATCTCTAAGGACTTCTGACCTCGCTCTGCCAATTCAATTTGTACTTCAAAATAATAATGCAAAAGCACTGCCTGCTTTCTCTAATGTACAGAACTTATATCTAAAATTGTGTGTGTGCGTGCACATGTGTATGCATGTGTAGATCACAAAACTAGAAAGAGGGTTGTGGAGTTTGTGTGCCATGGAAGCAGAAGGGCGAGCTGGGAAGAAGCCAGCCAGAGGGCACAGCGATTCCTCAAGAGGGGCAACAGGAAGTAGGGATTAATGAGAACAAAGTATAGTGGTGCATATATATGAAATTGCAAGAATTCAACCCATTGCTTTGAATATTAACTTAATAAGAGAATGGGAGAAATAACGTGTAGTGATATATTGTACAATTAATAAAAATAGCCTGAAATATCAGAGGACAGAGTCACTCACAGAGCCAAGTCATGAAGGTCTTAATCATAGCATTTGGGAGGCAGAGATCCTCTGAATCTCTGTGAGTTCAAGGCCAAACAGAGACACACACCTTTAATCCTAGCTCTAGGAATGTTGAACAAGGAAGTAAAATGGCTGGGTGGGGAAAGGAATATAAGGCAGGAGGAGACAGAAGTTCTGCCCTTTGCCTGCTCCCTCAGTCAGTAGAGTTAGGATCCTGTTCAGCCTAAAGAGTTGGCTTGGCCAATAGTGGAGAGGTTGACTAAACAGGCTTTCCTCTATAGTCAAATAAATGATCACCCTAATTGCCATCATAAAACCTTCATCCAGCAACTGACAGAGGCAGAAGCCAGTTCATGGCCATCTTGGCCTGTATAACAAGACTCTATCTCCAAAAACAAACAAAAGCTGTGATCTGTGGGCTACAGCATCATTCTCAAGTTGTTAAGAAACCCAGAATCTCAGACCCCAGTCCAGACCTACAGAGCTAGATCCCTACCTGACCAAGATCCCTGGGGTAGGGGTGGGGGGCTGGGGTTGGAGAAATGACTCAGTGGTTAAGAGCACTGCCGGCTCTTCCAGAGGATCAGGAGTTCAATTCCCAGCACCAGCATGGCAGCTCACAACTGTAACTCCAGTTCTAGGGCTTCTGACACCCTCACTCACACAGGCATATGTCCAGGCAAAGCACCAATAAAATAAAAATAATTAATTAAAAAAAAAGATTCCCAGGGAATGTGTGTGAGAGTTAACATCTGAGAAGCATGGCCATCTGCCACTGGAAAACAGCAGTAGCGGTGGTGGCGGCAGCCATGTATTTGCACAACAGTGACATTTCAGAGTCCCTCCAAGAGCATCTGGCTTCATGATCAGAGAACACACAGAAAACTGAGAAGCTACATGGAAGCCTGGGGCCTCCAAGCCACCAGGGAAGCAGAGGGGGGCAAGGGGCTTGCAGCAGATTGTTGGGAACAGTATCTTGAAACACTGCTATATACAGGTGACGGCTGCTCAGGCAGGGATAGTCAATTGTCTTCCGTGGTGTGCCTGCAATCGGCTGCCGGTGTTCCTTAAGTAAATGGTCCTGAACCAATGGCCAACTGGTACCACTAGATGCATGCAGTGGAAAATAGGAGTAGGAGGAGGGGGAGGGAATTGGGAGGAAGATGAGGAGGAAGGTTAAGAAAGAGTTGAAGCAGGAAGGGTGATGTCTAAATGCATCATTTTCCTGTATGAAATTACCAACAAATATAAAATATAAAAACTTTCAACTAGCAAATAAAATAAGCTGTTTTATGTTTTTTAAAAAAATAAAATAAAATATGCTCTTTTAAAAAGCATACAAACACCTGTAAGTTCCTGTAGCCAACACTACCTAGGGTAACCCAGTCCCTACCCACCTACGCCCCTACCCCCATTGCCACTCACTTTTTAGAAGGCTCAGGAAGGCCTGTGTGAATCTGCTGGCATAGACTATCCTCTCCTCTGAGATGCCCTCCAGGTATAACAGGTGCTGCTCCGAAGGCTCACTGGCCACTCCAGCCAGTTCAGCAAGTTCCTGGGCTCCCACTCCCGGGCCCACGGCCAGCACAAACAGCGTGATGCCCTTGCACTTGGCCTCCAGGGACAGTGTCCTTAGCTTCTCTATGTCCCAGATGCTTGTCTCACTGGCCACAATGGCAAAGAGAACCCGTGACCTCCGTGGCAGCGGGGCTGCCAGAAGCACTTTTTCCAGTGTCCACTCCAGGGCGTGGCCCAGGGCAGGGGCTCCCTGTAGCAGGTGACTGGCAGCCTCCTGAACCTGCCTTTGGATCTGTGTCCGGTGGTCATGGGAGGTGAGATGAAAGTACTGATGCACAGGGGCTCGACCTGTGCCAGGCCAAAAGCCCGGAGTTGTGTGTGTCACCAGGGCTACACGCGCCCCATGCCAGGATGTGCCAGGATGTGCAGCCACCTCCAGATTCTGAAGCACTGAATCCACTATCCGCAAAGCCCCAAGGTATGTATCAGTGCTGACGCCCTGGGAGCTGTCCACCAGGAATACCAAGTCCGTGTCCAACTCCTGGGGCTTGTGAGCATCCGGCCCACATTCTTGGACTGGTTGACACTTGTCTACCAAAGAAATACAGGAAAAGACAGAATTAAAACAGGCATCCTTCCTTACCATGCAGGACATACTTCCAGCCTCTGTTGTGAGTGCTCCCCCAGAATTGTGTTGATACAGTGATCTGATGGTCAGTTTAAAATCAGGTGCCCATTTTTCAGAAGACAAAATTGAAGCTGACTGCACATTTAATGTTCTCCAGTGCTCCAGGGGCGTTAAGACTATCAACATTGCAAAAGTATATTGGAGTCTACATGTAAGTCAGGCCCCATCTTTAGCTATCCTGGATGCATGGCGCTCAGGGGCCCAGATCAGATGTGTATGTTAGGCCTTCCGGTTTCCTAACTTCTGGTTTATTAGTGTTTTATCCCCCGCAAGAAAAGGAACTAGTGATGAGCTGCCTAAGCAAGTACATGAACATGAAGCTGATGTTTGAGAAACCACACACATACATACACACACACACACACACACACACACACACACACACACAGACTGCTAGAGCTAACAGTGAACTTAGCAACCAGGAGAGACTGACATCTTATGTTTAGTTTCTTATATAGAAGCAAATGTTGGTGGCTTTAAAATGACAGTCTGAACATGAGCTCGGAGCTCTCAAGCCAGTTCAACACTACAGGCAGATAAATTTTGTTTCCCTTTTTAAAATGTGGATTCTAGTTTAATGAGCTGACACAAGAGCTAAGAGTTTTGACATGGAAATGAACTTAGGTGTTCTGCCAATGTTTTAGGAACCCACCCATGAGACAAACCCTTTCATTAAGAACTGGTGGTCAGCTGGTGTTCTTCACCTCAGGCCATAGTCTTCCAAGGGATCTATAGAACATGACATCTTTATTTCCACTAGATTGAAGTGAAAATTTACATTTTCTTCCATTATGCATAAAGGCAAGAAGTCATGTATTATAGTTGAGGTACAAGTTCAATATTATATGATTTCATAATTACTGTATAGTGATTAGACCTGCTAGAATCTATTGATACACTAGGTTTTTAATCACATGACTTATTGATTAGATTAACAAGTGTATTGTATAGACACAATAGGATAATATCAAACTATCAAAAAGTAGGATGTTCTGTATCTGTGATGTGAGTAAATCAAGAGGGCATTATGTTAAGTGAAATAAGCAAAGCACACAGAAGGAAACACCACACAATGTCACCTTTGTAAAGCATGATCCCCTGAGCATGAGATGGTCAGCATCTCCATCCGACTGCTTGCAACAACTTGCAAGAGACCATCAGGTTGGGCCTGTTAACTTCTGACATTCCTTCATAGAAGGAAGAAATGGGGAGGGAGAGCTGACCCTCCCCTGAGAGCCAAGCCACTTCTTCCTCTCCTCCTATCTAGCTCAATGAGATTCTGTAACTGCATGTGTCCTCCTGGTCTCAGGAAGTACTGCCATATATAAAAGGTGGAAGGCCAACTGAACCAAGAACTCCATCTATGAAACTATAGGGAAGTCATCATCCATGCAGGGGTGAGAATTTTCAATGGTGTGATTGTTTGGGAGTCACTCACACTTCTGAAAGTAATCCTTCATTTGAAACTCACCGGTTCCCCAAATTAGACTTTAGTGGAAATATACTTTGGTTTGTAATTGGTGCCCTACTTGGGGGATCAGACATTCCAGCCTAGCCCTGAGGTTTGGACCTGCAGCCCTGCTGCCACTTAACTCCAAATAATCACACAAAGGCTTATATTAATTACAAACTGTTTGGCTTATGACTTAGGCTCGCTATCAGCTAGCCCTTACAACTTAACCCATCTCTATTCATCTATGTCTTGCCACATGGCTATGGCTTTACCTGTGTTCCATTACATCTTGCTCTCTTGGGCAGCAGCTCATGTCTCCAAGTGTCTCTGCCCTCCTTCCCCTTTATCTATGCTTGGATTTCCTGCCTGACTATAAGCTGGCTTTCCATAGGCTAAAACAGTCCGTATATTATCCAATGATAATTCACAGCATACATAAAGCCATCACACACACATACACACATATACACACAACTTAAAAATAATAATGAAGTTATTTTTATTTTTACATTTTTTAAAATGAGTTTATATCTGTTGATGCTCAGAACAAAACCTAATGTACATTAAGATGTCAAGAAACACCCATGAAATAAGGTTTTTCCAGAAGAGAAGCTGGGGTTAAAGAAAGCTCATGTGTCACATAAGCTGATGTGTGTGAATGCAGTTTCTCAGGCATGACACAGTCTACACATGTAGTTCCTCAGTCTGCCATAGCTCTCACAGCAGTGCATGACCACATCCTCTTTGGTGTGCAGCCATGCTGGCCTGAGTGATGTGGATAGGCTTGGGAATGCCTTACAGGTAAGCATGGATGGGCTTCGGCAGAGCATTCCCTCAGACATGCTAGTGAGTAGTCTGAGATACAGTGGTGGAGCTTGGAGACCAAAAGAAAGTAGATCTCACCATTGACCAGAAATAGATTCTGTAGCCAGAACTTTTCCTGTATCTCACCTAGCCCCACAGTCTGAATAAATCTCTTCCACCCTCCATCTCCAGCTGCTTATAAAGTAACTACTCAGAGGCTTACATTAACTACAAAGTGTCCTGGGGCTCAGGCGTATTACCAACTAGCTCTTGCAACTTAACTCAATATTTCTATTAATCTATGTCTTGCCATGTGGCTGGTGGCTGATGGCTAAGTTTACATCTTGCTTCTTAGATGGCTGGATCAGGTCTCCCAGACTCTGCCTTTCTTCTCCTGTATCTCTGTTTGGATTTCCTGCCTGGCTGTAAACTGTCTTACCACAGGCCAAAACAGCTTCTTTATTAACCAATGGCAGCAGCACAAATTCACAAAATACAGAAAGACATCCCACTTCAAGATCCATTATCTAGGACCCAAAACTCTGCCTCTTAGTTCAGGAGTCTGCTCATCACACAAAGGCACCACTAAAGGTTGACTCTCATGCCCAGACACATATGGGAACCTTGAAGAAGATTAGTGAAACAGAATGTATCAGGGATATGCCAAAGGGGGAACTGTGAGACACAACAGTCATTCCATCCATCAGGAGTCAGACATTCTCTGTGTGTGGTTACTTAGGAATGCAGTGTTTGTGCCTCTCAGAATTACTCTGACTTCCTAAGAAAAAGTATAATAAATTCAGATGAAATAAAGATTCCCAGATTCTAAAGCCCTGCACATGCCAAGCAAATGCACATCTGCAGAGCAGAGCTAGCCTGTGGCTAGCAGCTTATCCACTCACTCTCAAGTCATGAGAAGCACTGTCCTAATTCTTACCATAGCAGAGAGTACAGCTGGTCAGGTGGTCCACAGCCTGCTGGCGTTCTGTCTCCCATATAAACAAGTGAAATCCATTGAGTCCATCCACCTAATTCAAACATACACACATAAATTTCATGATCATCTGGGTTAAATTTCAGGTCATGGTCTTTGTGGCTTTTTCCTCCTAAGTCAAATGAAAAAGACATTATTGTTGTTCTTAAGAAATATACAATTAAATAAATACTTACAAATAATTTTGCTATTATGTAACACACTTACAATCATGTAGCACCATAGCTCTAACAGGACACATACTATATAATAAGGAGGCAATCCTGTAACATTCATTGGAATTGCGGTGGATACTGTGAAGGAGACACCCGTAGAATATTCCTTGTGCTCAGGGCTGGGGCATAGGACAACTAGAAGGTCAAATGGGGAGGAATGAGAAAAGCTTTGAAGAGATGGGGAAATCTGTTTATCTCTTTCATGTACCACTCTGATTATGATTAACTTAATAGCCAACAATGAGCATTAAAAATAAAATGTATCAGGACAACCAGGGCTGTTTTACAGAGAAACTCTGTCTCAAAAACAAAAATAAATAAATAAAATGGGAATAATAACAATAAAGCCAGCACGATCTCTGGAACACCTTAAAAGCAGATCAGCAATCCCATGCCTTCTTCTTAAAGGTACAGCCAGACTACATTTCCCAGACTCCTTTGCAACGAGTTCCTAAATATGGCTGGGGTTTGGCTAATGGGATGTAAGTAAAAGTGACTCCTGTCATTCTGAGAAGGTTGGGGAGACCGACAACGGCCATGACAGGCTCTTCCAGAAGCCCTGTCAGAGACCAGGCCTTAGCTTCTGTTTACAAGAACTGCCTGGAGCTGAGCAAGCAGTTCTCAGGAAAACCACAACTCAGGGCAACCAATCAGCAAGCACCCCACAGCCTTCTGCTAGCTAAAGATAGTTTTCCTGACCTGCCTCTGGAAAGTCCCTAACCATTACAACCACCTACCAATCCTATAACAAGTAGTAAACTTTTTGTTTAAACCCACCAATCAGGCCCCAGACCAATCTCCCCTCCCTGGAATCACCCTAACCCTGCTTAAAAGGAGCCTGCCAGCTTCTCTCTCAGGAACATTTGCCACTTTGTCAGATGGTTAGACCCCAACATGCTGGATATTTTTAATAAATACTCCTGCTCATTACATACGTGACTGGAGGTCTTTCATGGGCCTTCTCGTGGACCTTAGCAATTCTAGTGAATGTATTGTCTGTTGTCTCTTGCTCCCTCTCCCTCATTTGCCAGATAGATTTAAAGGATGGAGAAGAAACAGGTTAGGTGCCCTAAAGCACAATACAGCCACTGATAGAAAAAGCACAGGTTTTGAAGTGGCCTCATGCAGTAGAACACACCCTGCCACACACTCTTACATAAGGGTTACATTCACTCAGCAGAAAACATCAGGGCATTCAGGTGGCGGGTAAATGGTCCAGTCAGCCTTGACTGTTCCTGAGATTTCCACCTCATGATGAAAGCTGAAAACGTTCTCCAATCCTTCCTCCTAGTAAGGCCTGCAAAGCTGCAGGTGTCCAGCCTAGACATGGCCATCCTTTATTCACTCTGTCATAGCATGTAAGATGGAGCCCCACCAAGGGTCTGCTCCTCTCCCTTCATGCACACGACCAGCATCTCCAAGCCCTCCTAAGGTTTGCAGGCCATGAGGATGCTATGCTAGCTCTCAGAAAGACAGACAGTGAAGAGCTACTCTGGAAAGAACTTTCTGTGCCATAGACTCTTTCCAGAGCCTTTAATCTTTCTACTGTAGCAGACCTGCAGAACTGGCCTTCAGGACAAGCTCACTTGAAGAAAGCATCTTAATGCGGAAAGAAATATGAAGAACTGACATTTATATTAATTTAATACATGTATCAAAACAAAAACAGACAAAAATCGAAGAAAAAAGGCAAAAATTAGCCTCTCTCATCCTTTATTAGACAAAAGCAACAATTAGGTTGTACCCAAGCTGATCGGTAGCTACTTCTAGAAATTCTCACAAGTCATGTAGAGGATAGAAAGGTGATGTGGCCATGCCCTCACTTGGGGAAGAGACAACGGATTTCCTAGAAAGAAAAGATGCCTTTCTCTGGCTACATAGCCTTATCTACTAGATCAAGGACTACAATCCAAATTCCTGACATCTAATCTGCTGGCCTACGACTTCCCCCTTCAGCTATGTCTAAGGTAGAAAAACATAAATTTCCAGCGATGTGTTTTAAGAGCATGGAAAGAAAAGAGTCAGTACAAGGAAAGGGTTGAAAAAGGCAGTGCCATTTTTTAAGAGAGTAAGGAAAGAGATTTAATAGGCAAAGCAGCGGTGGTGACCTTCTAGTGTGTAGGATGGTATACGTGAAGGCCCGGAGCTGGACAGTGGCTACTCATCTGAACTGTGCCCCATTTCCTATATATTAGATAATGCCACCTCCAGTGTGCAGCTGTTGAGCACATCTGAGCCATGAGGCTCCAGACACATGGAAGACACTAACAGAGACTTCTTGAGTAGAGCTGCTGGCTAGCATTTATCATGCAGAGCTCCTCCAAATGGCCATCAGATCTGAGCATGGACTAGCCAAATAGACCCAATTAATCACTCCAGATTAAAACAAGGCAGGAATATTACATGTCATCATTTTACTGGAAATGACAGAAGGAAATTGGGAGGCTTCTGGAACCAGGATCCATGGCAATGAACTAGGAGAAATAAAAAGCTAAGATTTACCCAAGCCTTGCAGGGAGATATTAAGTTGGTATGCAACCATTTTTAAGTCACAGGAAGTATGGCCAAAGCTATAAAGGCAAACTTTAAATGAAGTTTTAAGGTAATGAAATACTTTAGACAAATGTTGACATTCATCTTACAGCTGTACAAATTTATGTGTTTCTACCTTAAACATGACTCAACGGGAAAGTTCTAGGCCAACAAATTAGATGTCAGGAATTTGGACTGTAGTCCTTGATCTACTAGATATGGCCATGTGGCCAGAGAGAGGCATCTGCCTTCAGTTTCTTCGGGAACACAGTTTTTGGGTGGAAGTTAATGCTGCTGGGTTATCCTGTGCCAGCACAGTCCAGTCCTAGGTTATTGTCAAATGAGTCTGCTTCTGCTCAGGACAACACATGAGATTTTATGCCCTGAGCATCTCAGAGCCCATAACTCTTCTGTTTTATTCAGTTCATTGGAAAGTTGCCACATTCAACTGAATTTGACTAGGATTTTTAATTTTCTTAGAAACAATAATTTTAAGATTTCACTTAACATCTGTACTGTTCTTGCCAAATAATTGTGGAAACAAAGACCAAAATGTACTGGGAGTCCACAGGGAAGCTATGAGTCTGTGTAGATATATCTGTGCTGGGTTTATTAATAACATTCTGTGATTTTGACTTGGACTTGTCAGCATAGTCATTGTCAATTATAATAAGGAAGAATGGTTTCCTGAGAAAGCTCAAGCAGACAGAAAGTGTGGGAGGGTGTGTTGGTGTGAAGACAGAATACTGAGCCATTGGTCCCTGCTGAGAACTGCATCCAGGCTGGAGTAGGGAATCAAAACTAGAAGACCTCAAACACAAACCAAATGCAACTTTCGCTAGAATTCTCTCCTCTGACATTCCTTCAACCAACTTTATTTTTAAATGTCCAGTGGTGCTCGCAGCAGGGAAGGTCACACACAATAGAGTCAATGGCAGCCTCAGGAGTGCAAGCTCCCCCAAGATTTCCACTCAGGTAAAGTGGGATATGACTATGCCACAGAACAGAATTTCAAAACAAGCTAGAATGAGGCAAAGTCAGTGACTAATTAAGTATTTAGATAGACTCTTACAGGAAAGGAATAGATATAGTGCCAAGGCATGGATGCATGCTTCTGGAAAGAGAAAAGTGGTTTGGTGTATCCACCCTGTAGAGAACTATCTACATTCCTGCAGGATAGAATCTACAAGAAGAATTAGAGATTAAGCCAGACAATCCTTTCTCAGACTTCTGGCTAAGACCACATGGAAACATTAAGCAAAGCTTAAAACTTAAGTCATATGTAAAACCTCTTTAAGCTGGCATGCTTAATTTTTCTTATCTTGGAGACTTTCCTTTTGTGTTCTGGAAGATGCTTAGTCATAAAGGAGGACAGAAACTGATTCCCCAGAACCCACAGGAAAAGGAAAAAAAAAAAAGCTATGCAGAGTAACACGTAGTAACACATGTTTATAATCTCAGCACTGGGATGGCAGGAACAAGCAGATCCCTGGGGCTCAATGAAGCTGGGCTAGCCTACTTGGCCAGTTCCAAGCCAATGAGAGACCCTGTCTCATAGGAAAAGTTAAATGACATGCTGGGGGGGAAAGCTACCATACACACACACACACACTCACACACACACACACACACACACACACTCACTCACACACACACACACACACACACACACACACACACACGATTTAGGGATAAAAGAGAAATACTGATAAGGAGAACTCGAAGTTGCAAACATTCTGGCCCCAAGTAGGCACAGTTTGTTTGTTCATTTTGATGTCTGTGTTTGAAATGTTTCTGAAGGCACTCTCAGATGGATCAGTGGTGTTGAAGTTTCCTGATGCTCACTCTGCACAGGAAAGACATGGAAAGAATAGATATACGGGTAGGTTTGCATTGACATCCTTTCCTGTTAACAGGCAGAATGAACAAGGCTCACACTTCACCCCATCCTACACCCACACTAAAGACCTTCCCATGCACCCTTGTCCTGAAGAGACGCCCAGGCTTTAACACAAGGCTTCAGCTGTCAGAGGCCAAGAGACAGTGTTCATTCCTGGGACTGAGCTGGGGAGGCTCTTGGCTTCAGAAATCAAAAGCAGACAGGGAAAGAGGAAGCAAATGCTAGGGAGGAAGGTTTAGCTTGGAGACTGTTAGAGCTGACGAGACCCTAGGGAGCTTACAAACTATCTGGTACCAAGTTGGAGTAATGGCTCAGAAAACAAGGAGAAGAAACTGTGTGGGGTGGGGGCTTAGGAGGGCAGAGGAGGGGAGAAAGGACCAAGTCATCACCTAACCTGTGGCTGGCCCAAGGAGCCTAAGTAGAGTTTGGGCTCCTCTAAATTATCATAGCGCCATTAAAGTCAACCAGGCCACCCACTCTCCCTGTACTTCCCCAGAAACAATGGGAGTCAGATGGGTTAAGAGGGAACAGTGAGGAAGAGGGACTTGGGAACATGCCATATCCAAATGCACATTCCTGGACTTAGAGCAAATCATCTGTCACCCCTACCTTTGCTCACATCTGGAAAATGTAAGTCATCATTTTTAATGGGTAGGATAGTCATGAGGCTCAGACACTCCTTGTGATGATTAGATTTCATTGCCAACCATATAGAGCCTATAATCACCTGGGAAGAGAGTGTCAATGCAGAACTGTCTGCTTTGGGTGGGTCTGCAGACAAGTCTGTGGAGGAGTACCTTAAGTTCATTGATGTGGTAAGATCCAGCCCACTGTGGGAATGAGCCGCACCATTCCCTACTCAGCAGGCCCTGAAATGCTTTAGAGTAGATAAATGGCATAAGCAAGCAGGCAGACATAGAAGGGTGTTTCTGCTCTTGACTGTGGGGGATGATGGGACTAACTGTAGAAGTTCCTGTCCCAACGTCCACACAATAACAGACTATAACCTGCAATTTTAAACTGCAATGAGCCCCTTTCCACCTCAAGCTGCTTCTTGTCAGATATTTCATCACAAGAGCAGAAATGACATGAGAACACCCCTCAGACCTTGACATGCACACCAAGTGTCAAGTATCTTGACATATAAATGTAGGTTCAGATTGATCAGCTCAATCAAGGCCTGAAGCTTAGTATTCCATACTGCCTGGTGATGTCATTGTTGCTGGTCCCCAACAAATCCGAGTCCTAAGAGGTTAGGATAATAAAGTGTGACCAGTGTACAGTGTGGATGCTTGCTCAATGGCAGCTATTGGACCACTCAAGGTATAATAGATCTCAGCTGATTATCATACAGAGGGTATTGGATGTCCTTGTAAGTGATATAGCTTATAATTGTCACAATAATCCTATGAGCCAAGAAATTCATTCTAGTTATTTTGAACTGCTCAAAGTGGCTCTGTTGTATTCTAGTTTAGTTTCAGCTAACTCCATTTCTTGATTCACCCAAGTGTTCCCGCCCCCACCCCACCCCAGCTATCACCCAACTGCTCCCTGTCTCCACCCCGCCCCAGCTCACCACATCATGCAGAGCAGAACGTTCTCATGCAGTGGCACCCGCAGCTTAAGGAGGTCCATTGCTTTACAACATAAAACAAGTTGCTTTAATCCGCTGAACTGACACTTTAGAAACTTCCATTATCTAGCCTGCCCTTGGTGTGATGTGAGTGTGGGGTCTGGTTTTAAAACCCCTCCCCTGCCTGACTCAGGGTTGACAGTCCTTTGGGGCATGTGCCTGTTCTTAGTCACCAGAAAGTAATCCTACCTTCATTGTAGAGCAATCTGTTTCTCAAGTGGGTACAATAACTGAAGGGACAAACCATGGTTAGGGGTCTAATTTCTTTCCTAAATTGCTGCTCCTGGCCAATAGGACATTACAGGAGAACATAACAGCCCCAAGTGTCAGCAGCAGGTCATTGTTTAAAGAATCATATGTTGAACTGGAGACATAGCCCAGTGGATAAAGTGCCTGTCACGCAAGCTTGAGGATGTCTGGTCCCCAGATTCATGGGAAAGGCTGGGTATCGTGCTGTGAGGTGAGCTTCAGTCTTGGGGCTAGAAATAACAAGACGTGTGGATGCCTCAGGCTCTGTAGCCAGCCTAGCC